>CM007317.1:1162172-1208488 GCA_000333855.2 Endotrypanum monterogeii
ATATATATATATATATATATATATATATTGAGGGAATGGTCCCCCCCCCCCCCCGAAAAAAAAGTCTTTATACCCAGGGGAAAACAACCATGAAAACTAATTGCACTGCGAATCATGGCAGCCAGAAGCGGGCTACGCGAAAACACACAAACGGATTCCCTGATTCTCTACCTCCTGCATGTGTTTTGTGTTTACCGACACCCTACCCTTCTTCTCTTACTTTTCCTCGCCCCCACCCTGTCTGTCCCCTCCTTTTTAAAAAATACACACACACACACGACGGAAAAAAAAAGAATTCATACGAGCGCAAAATTGTCTCCGAAATATTGTATTACAACGGACGCATACCTTTCAAGATCGCCCTCACACAACTGAGGCGCCAATACGTCACGACCCCTTTCCTTTGGTGTTTTTTTTCCCGTCTAGATACTCACTCACTCCGTGCCCTCGCCCCAGTAGCCGTACGGCGGACGTAAACCCGACGGCCTCCTTCACACAACCTTCACAGATCCCGTGGGATCTACCTTGCATGCGAAACCAGTCCGCTTACTGAATTCTCCTCGTCTCTCACTGCATTTTTTTGTTTGTTGTTTGTTTGTGTGTTTCGTCTTGATCCTCTACGCATATATTATCATTTACTGGCCCGACGACGACAATCTCAAGTGGACCCAGCTCCTCCTGATTTTTTTTTTTATTCGTGTGCGCATCTGCTCGGCCACACTGGTCTCTCATCCATACATCACCTGCAAAGCACGTCTCCATCGACTTCGCTAAGCATTGGTACTTCCTTTGGTGGGGGAGGATTTACCCTCTGTCAGTTCTCCTCTCTTTTTGATATCCTCAGTGAGGCATTGGTTTCTGTGCTGCATTTGTTTTACGTTTTATTAGTATTTTTTTTTTTTTTTTTGGGGGGGGGGGTGTTGCTATCTTCTTCCTCGCATCCGATACCTGTTTTTCTTGCCGTATGACGTGCGCACACACACGCGCACTCGTGAACGCGGACCCTCTCCCCCCTCCCCTCCTCATACCGGATACTTTTGTCCTCATCGCCTCATTTTCTTTTTTCTCGTTTTAGGGAGGCAGTGTAGCTTCAACAGATTTTTCGTTATTAGAATCAAGAACAGTCGCCTAAAACTGTGTGGGAGTGAAGAGTTTATCTATTTCTGAAACCAGTCCACTCGGTTGAGGAACGCTCACCCCCCCCCCTACCTACCGACGACTCCACACCCTTCCCGTTTTTTCCTAGTCTGTGTATAAGCGGGGGTTCAAACCACTGCGTTATATATATATATATATTCCCTTTCAGTTGACGTTGTCGTCTTGACTGGACAGGGGAAGCCTACTCGTCTACCTTTCCTGTGGTTTGAATATTTTTCCCTCCCTCTCGACGCACCCCAAACAAGGAGACGGAATACACATACATATTTATATTTATTTATATTTATTTATATGAGAGTTTTACTTTTCACCACACCGACGCTCTCGCCTCACATTTTTTTTTAATTGCACCTGTATCACTTTGTTCTCCTTAGACACATGTGTATATCTGCATGTTTGCCACTTCTTTTACAGTTGCCCCCCTCCTCCTCCTCACATCTCTAGTGAATGATTATCCATTCTTGTGGCAGTGAGTCATCGGTATATATCACTAAAATTGGGTCACTTTTTTTAAATTTTTCTCGCTTTGCTTGTTTACGCTTTTTCTCGCCTCCACACAGCTAGTGATTCGTGTTTTTTTTCCCCGCTTGTCGCCTGGGTCGTGAAATTCGCGCTAACTGAACGCGTCGTTTTCTGGGATTGAGGTTCATTTTATTATTATTATTATTTCAAATATCATTGGCCTCCCGTTTCCTGAGAACTTGGACATTTTCTTTCATTTACTCATCTCTCCCTCACCCCCCCCCCTGCGCATACACACACTCTCTCTTGAAGAGAGTCACAGTCATCATATATTTGTGTCTGTTTTCCCGCCTGCCTGTGTGCATGTGCGCCTGAGTACCATCACTTCTGTAACCAACAGCAGCTACGAAAACCTCTTTTGAATTCTTCTTTCACTGACCTTCTTCTACAACAGCCCCCCTCCCCTCCCTTCCCCCTCCTCCACTGAGACGACACTTTTCTTTATTGAACAGTTTGATTAACATTTTGCATTTTTTCTATACGCCTAGAAAGCGCGGGAGCAATCTTTGGCCGCTGCCGCCGCCCGCCTGCCCTGCTTTCTGAGCATCCATCTTCCCTTTTTTCTTTTCTTTAGAAGACGGTCAACAAATATAAGGAAAAAGATAAAATGATACTGCCCTCTCAGGACCCACCAGATGCGATGAACACGAACGATGAAAGCAGTGGCAGCCGCCCTTGCAAACAGCGACCAGAGCCGCTTGTTCTCCCACCAAGCCGAACCTATGGAACTGCCGATAGCGGCATCAAGGGCAGAGAAGGGAGCAGCGCAGGTACGGGACAGACTCAGAACAGCGGTCTCCTGTCATTTGGCAGCACCAAGAAGAGGTGCAACTCCGACTCGATGCTGCTATGGAGCTACGCCGCCTCGCCGAACTCGCCTCTCATTCGAATTCGAGATCACTGCCATCAGCAGTGGGTGGCAATACTGCTAGCAGTCTCACTGCTTCTTGTCACCTTCTACTTTGTCTTTGGCATCTCTGCTCCCATGCGAGCGGAAGGTTGCACCACGCCCTTCGGCGATCTGCTCGGCGAGAGTAGAGGTGTAGCAGCCTACAGCAACTGTCGTCACGACTACGGTGGTGATGGCATGGAGCACTTCGTCTCAGTGGGGCTGCAGCGAATGTATACTGGCTTCAAATGGCATGCCGTCGAGTACACCCGGCGCTATTGGATATTAACTTCTCTGCTGATCTTCCCACCTTTTTCCTCGGCGGAGGATATTATGCTGCTGGAAAGTGCGAACGCCGTGAACGGAAAGCGTGGGGGTCGCGGAGGCCCCGTCGTACCGCTGGAGCGTTACACCAATCTTTTTATTCCACAGAATAGATCGCGCAGAGACAACGTACAGATGCCCGCGATGAACCTGAACGGAGAAGTCAACAACCTGACAACTAACGTGCGGCCAACGAACAAGCACAAGGCACGCGTGCAGCCAAATGACCTCATCGTTTACGCAAAAAACTCCAGGACGCTGCCGTCAGGCCACGCCGCGGTCGTGACAGCAGTGCACGGCCCCTTCTGTAGCGTAGCTGCAGCAGGTAAAGAAGTTTACTGGTTCATCGTGAAGAACGCCTCAGCAAAAGGCCGGCAACCACTAAAGCCCGATTCAACGCTACCGCGGCTTCTCCTCGCCAACGACAAAAGCCCTTTCAGTGGATCCGGGACGGAGCCGAAAACTACGACGCGGAAAGAGATGGCCAACCTCCCAAGGGGTGAAGACGGTGTGAATGCAACCGCGAAAGAAGAGGCGGGAACAGGTGTGAGTAGCTGCCCAGTGCTATTCTACAAGGTGTATATCGTGGAGCAAAATTGGGATAACTCCAACTGGGAAACACTAAGCTACTTGACAGGGTCTGAAGTACTTCCTGGGAGAAGCAGCGCCGTCAGCAACAACAACAACAACACAGAAAAATTACTATGGACGAAGCGTAAACGCAAGGATGAAGAGCAGAAGCGCAACCACAGTCGTGTACTCCTTCTGCATGAGTACGTGGACTCGAATGGTTTCTTTCTCGAAGACACACACAACAACCTGATTCTCGGCTGGGTCCGCGCTTCCCCGTCGGCGTGACGGTACGTATCCTCGATCCTCAGAAGCGACGAAAGCGCTGTCGGAAAAAAAAAAACACAAAATAAAATCAAAAAGAGATCCGTCGTTTTCATTCTTTTTCTTTCTGGAAAACTGCGGATGAGCGGATGTGCCAGGCTACATGACGCTGTACCCCCCTCACACACACACACACAAACACACACTTCCCTCCCACGCACTCTCCTAGACTACTGTCTACAAGATTGCAAATGGCGATGGGAAGTGCAAAAATATAAAACGTGATACAAGACAATACTGGTAAAATTTAGAATTCTCTGAGACAGAATACCAGAAAAACTCACAGCAGAAAAGTGTGTGCACCTCCGTCTATCAGAGATGGGTGGCTGGTATCATCGTTGCAGCTGAAGGTGAGCAATCCTAGTATATAGAATTGGAATACAATGAAGAACACATATCTGCGCCCGGTACTCTTTCTGGGAGAGGGTGGGGACGCGGCGTTCGAAACAGGGGCGGTGGGGCTTCCTTAACTCACTGGGTGTGATCGCCCTTTCCCCCGCAGATTTTTTTTTTCGGAGGGAGGGCAGTCCATGGAAACAACTCACCACAATCCCTTCTGGCCCATCTGCAGGTGAGAGGTTTATGACTGCTTTATTTATTTATTTATTTTTGGTCACCGTTTGGGTATTTGACCGAAAAATCGACTCACCCTTTTAAAAAGAGAGAGACTGCAAAATACCTCATATCCTTCGAATATAGATGACTGGGTGTATCCCGACGGGGCTCAGTAACCCGTTGGGATACACTCAACAGACAACGTTGCTCACCCTTGCTCCTCAGCGATGTTTGGAGTGTATTGTACAACCACTGTGTGGGACAAGGCTAGTCTACTCCTCCCATCGGTCTTTTTTTTTTTCGTGTACATGAGCCTTGCGTATGCATTCGGAGAGATTCTGAGCCGATCAGAGTTGGGGTACTCGAGATCTGTTTCCCTGCTCCCTATACCCATCAAAGTGCTCGCCTCCTCTCCTGTCCACCGTTGTCCTCCTCCTCACATGACATCCCCCATTGTACAAGTGACGCTTTAGCTTTGTGCGGGCCCTGAAGGAGACCGTTGCAATCGATCCGGGTGCAACTGCTGCCTCCATGTGAAGGGCCCAGCGCAAACCATTCACCTTGAACTAGTGGACCTTACGCGGTGGTAGCCTTTGAGCCCTCACGGACCCCAGAGCCCTCCCTTGCAAGCAACTGCAACAGGGAAATAGATTATTCCCCACCCCCATCTTCCCCCCTCCCCCAGTCAAAAAGCATCGCCATGTCGCATGACACCACGTACCGACACCAGCTGTGGCACATCGAGGACCCGACTTTGACCGTGTCGCAAGTGCGGCTCAAACTTCTTTTTGATTTTGACCCACCGTCGCACTACCGACTGCAGCCAAACGGACCCCTACTGCACGGTATCCGACCTAGCTGTGTACTGTGTGGTGATGTTTCCCCACTAGGCGGCGGCGCCTTGTCACGAGGCGCTGCACCGATAATTACGCGCCGGATGTGTGTGTTTGGTCGTGTCGGTAGTGCCCCAGTGCAGTACGAAGAGCCACTCGTAACGGAGTGGACAGATGTCGGACTCCCTCAGACGTCGACGAAGGAAGATGCGTAACAGCAGTGATCCCATTTCTTCTGCGTGCACATATACCAGACGAAGGCCGGCCGCTGCTCTCCTTATCAGTGGCGTCTTCCGTCTTTCCCGGTGAATGTGTGTTGGACTCACCTTGTCGCGTGCTACTGGATTTCTTCGCCGGCTATCTTTTGTTGCGCTAGTGTTTCCGCTACACGACCTACTGAGCCCTCGCCCCTTCCTCGCGTTATCAGTGGCACCACCCCCTTCCCTCACCCAGTGTCATCCACTGCTGGCACACAACTTTCGATTGAGAAGAAAGAAAAAAAAAATGTGATACCACGACGACTAGGCAGCAGAAAGTCTAAATTTGATCCAAGAATGTAACCACACTGCTGAATAACCTCGTGATTTGTGTACCTGAATATATAGGTAACGTGTGCATGAGACGGTAACAATGTGTTAAAATTCGACCCCCTACAGTCATGAGTAAGACTCCTCTCCTCTCCACTGTCAACTCTACCCTCCTGCTTTCTTTCCGACTCTCCCCTGAAAACCAACATTCCGACCACAATGCGATATATATATATATATAATGAAAAGGATGATACAATAAAATCAGAAGAAAATCGTGAAAAAAGCACCGTACCTGGCCTTGTAAATACATATATACTTGAGTCATTTTTTGTTGTTGTTCACCATCTCTGTGACAGAGATAGTCTCCTCGCCGATGACAAGCCCAAGCGTCTCTCAATCGTTGGCGTCGCCGTTTCCGCCACGGCAATGGGGGTCCAACCTGCTCCTGCGCAAGGTCCCGCTCTACGCCCAAGCGCGCCAATACGCAGCCGTTGACCCCGACGACCCCAAGTCGGAGGCAAACACACTCATCTACGGACCAAGTAGCTACCCGCTGCTGGCAGCGGTTCGCTCATGTTACGACTTAGTCGACCGCGAGGAGGCGAGCGCTGACGCGTCATTGAATGTGGATGTCACGACCGCAGTGATGGACCGCTCTCCCTTCAGTGGAATCGACAGGGCTGGCTATGCCCATGTGCCTGCACAGCGCAAGTGGACAATCACAAACCCGCTGAAGGGAGACTCCCCGTCATCAAGTGCCGAACACTCCACTGTCCTGGTCCGCCGTGCGGCTGCTGCCGCGGTGCTCGACGACGCCCTTGGCCCCGCAACCCCTGCACAAGTTCTGGAGCCGTGGATCGGCGTCATCGAGGATCGCCTATACCCAGACACCCAAGAACACGAGGTCCCAAAGTCTACACAATCAGAGGAAAAGAAGGCGCAGGAAAAAGAGCAGACGACAGCGACGAGAGGCGATAGCGGACCAGGCAGAGAGCGGGAGGACGGTGACAACCCCGGGAATGGCACTAGTCGAATGATTGGGGCAGAAATGAGGCGAACTTCTCACCGTAAGCGGATACGTAATCTCGAAAAAACGCACGCTGCTGTTTATACACGACTCGAGAGTGCCATCCTTCATTACAGTGTGGCGACACCAGAAGAAAAGGAGATGCTGCGCAGCACGCGAGTGGCATGTAGCGACCCCTCCGCAGAGTTGCCTGCCCCTAGTGAGGGCAGTACCGCAACACCATCCCCACCGGAGACGTGGGGAAGCCAAATGTTGGAACTCGTCGCATCCACCGTGGCCTCGAAATCTAGCGGTGGCAATGACGAAGAAGTTGAACAGCAGCGAATGGTTCTGGCCTACTTAAAACGCGTGCGGTGGATTGCTACACAATGGAACAACGCCACGAACCAAATCTCTTTGAAGGACGCCGGCGCGTCGGCCCCCACATGGGGCCAAATGACGGAAGCGCAGCGTGTGAGAAGAGAAATGGTGCACACACAAGGAGAGCGGCGCCGCTTCCGGCGTCCTCGCCACAGTGGTGATGGCAAGGTAAACGGTGATGGAGAGGACGGTAATGCTGGAGCAGACGACTACGTCTGAGCCCGTCCGGTTCCCTCCTTAACCCCTTGCCCTCGACGTCCGGCCTCCCCTGCCGCACTGGAATTGAGCCGAATAGGATTATCCATTTTTTCTTCTTCCCTCGCGCCTCGATCCCAGCGAATGGTGAAATCTAAAGAAGAAAAAAAAACGACGTGGGCAACGAGGAAAGGAGAAAGCAAGAGCAAGAAATAAAAAGAGACTCATAATACTAAAACCACAACGAGCAGGTCGTGCAGAGAAACAAGTTCGCCCCTCCCCCTCCCCTACCTCGTCTGTCACCCACTGACGAAGTGATGAGTGTGGAAAAATGAGCACCCAAGCGCCTGGCGCGCCCCCTGAAAGAAAAGACTTTCCCTCAATGATTACGTAGGAGCAATTCATCACACACACACACACAAACGAGCAACGATACCTACGTGTGTTGGTATCAAGTGCAACGGCATCCCGTCATGTTTCGCCTCCATAGATGAAAACGGATCCTTCTTTTTTCTCTCTCCCCCCTCCCTCTCTCTCCTGCAGCCTTCACCCCATCCCACCCGATGACAGAAGCTCTCACAATGCGCCTCACAAAGTTGCACAGATCGATTGGAAGGATCCTTCTCATCTAGGCAATGTATACGCAAGCTTGGCAACAGCAGCACAATGCAGGATGTGTTGCGCAATGCATTAAACTATGGGGAAGCGGAGGATTTGTAATATTATTATTATTAAGTGCCTCTCACTCCTTTTTTTTTCGCCCGACACCCTCTGCCAACAGTCTTGACACCTATTTGCATCGCAGCCAAGCCAAACTCTCTGGCCTATCGATTTGCCCGAAGATGAAAACCGCCGGTATTTATCGCCCCTGCCTCGTATAGAAGAACAAAAATGAATTGGCGATGTGTGAAGCGACGTCAACGATTTCCATCCATCCCTCCCCCCCCCCCCACCCCCACACACACAAGCCGGCCAGCCTTGATCAGTTAAGTTTCGTGGAATATATATATATATATGCATCGAGGAAGATATAACTTAACTCAAGATCCACCGCAGTTGGTGAGAATAAACACATGATAGATTTCAATGAGCCTACGGGAGGCAGGGGAACTCATCCGCTCGACGTCGAGTAGCTAAAGCTACCCATCAACAGATTCTGTAACGCAGCAGGGTACCAATCGTACCGCACTCAGCGCGGGATCTTTTCCATGAAGAATCCCCATAAATATATTCGAAGGGACGCGAGGCGGTGGCACTAGCGCCGCAGAAAAAAACATTGTACCTGCGACAACCACTGCAAGTAATGAACATCTCAAATGCGTACCCACGCACTGAGCACCACGTTAATGCTAACACGTGTGACTATGGCTACGCAGGGAAGAGTTCGTTCCTGTACCCACAGGTTGAGGGGGGAGAGGGGGGCAACATCGACGCTCCGCTAGTCGAATACGATGGGTTTCAGCGCATTACATAGACGTTTGTATGAAATCGTAATAATAAACACCTATCACGCAGCTGCGCCACAGGTGACTCACTAGTGGATGACCTTCGGCCGAGAACTGAGAGTACCGCAGAGCCCAGGAGAGAAACAGCAGCGGAGAACATTGTGCCAACAAAAATGCACACACCTTACTGCGTTCACCTCAATAATGCCCCCTTTCTCTGCCGAAAGTAAAGCCTTGTCAGGATCTCTCAGCCCAACACTGCCAACGCAGTCGATCTCTTTTCGAACATCAGGGGGATCAGTTGAAGGAGAACCCAGGAAAGTGTTGCGCGCACGCGACGCAATAAAAGATCACAATTAGCTTCTGGAGAGAGACTCCTCCCCCCCCCCCCCCCCCAGTCCCCCCCACTGCCCCCTATTTCGTCTGCCCGCTTCACCCTACCGAGGCCAGCCGCGGACACGCCACTCCCATTTCCAACCCATATGTGACCCCAGCTTGCGCTGCACAAGGCGCGCAGATACCCCGTAGGTCCTGCGCTGGCTACTCTCTGCACACCCGTGTATAACTATGGACAACGCATTCGCCGCTCACCGACGTGGTCCTCCACCACGCTTTTTTCTTCGATTTGCGTTTTCTAAAAAAAACGTTGCAGAGATCGTCTCGAACTCGAGGCTGCGTTGTTTTCGCCGAGGTGCGTGGCCATCGCCTTTGCGTGCCATGCTTGGGGGCATGGCCGCCGCCACCCCCCCCCCTAGAGGCCCCATACAACACACATCCCCCACCCCCCATCGGCGACCCCGGAAAAAGGCCGGACGACGCAAAGGCGCATCCCCGCGCCAGGGGCCACCCCGAAATCGACGCGCCCCCCTAATCGGGCGGACACCGGCGCGCGGGAAATGGAACAGCCACCCGGATCCCAGCGGGGCCGTTCTGTCTCACCAGGTCTCCATTGGTCGCCTCGCGTTCGGGCTCCTGGCCAGCCCTCGCGTCGCCAGGGAGGCGGGGGCCGGGAGCGCCACAACGCCCCCCCCCCCCTGGCAACCATGCCCGGGGGGGGGGGGGAGTAACCGACAGAAAGGCAAAAGAGAGGCCCCAGCCAACGGCGGCTGCAACACGCACCAAAAGACAAACACGCAACAAACCGCTGGGATGCTTTCCCACATCGCTGAGGAGAGGGGATTACAAAAAAAAACAAAGGGCGTCCCCCCCACACACACATACATCGGCCCAAGCAGCAAGCGCTACCAACTGCGCTTTCGAAATATCTGCACAATGACCAGTTATGAAGTTGTCTCACACTGTGTCAATGGGTCTCACGACGCAGAGATGATGAAATGAACATCCACGTTCGATTCAGAATAAACCACTTGCGCTACCGTGGACGAAGCAAAAGCGGCTCTTGGCGGTAGTGTCGTTTAGCTGCTGCTACTTACCGCTGTTTCCCCCAAATCATTTACCCCTTCATACCTGTCGATGTTTCGCTCTATGAATCATAGTAAAAATGCTTTCGCAGGCTCTCCACCTCTCACGATTTGGTAATGCCGACAGTTGGTCTGCAGTGCATACTCCACTGATGTCCCGCCGGGAAACCATGGCTGCATTGCTTTTTTTATTTATCGTCTAATCGAATCGTTTGACATCCATATTCAACGTTCAAGGTAAGAAATGTGAACTTTTGCCAAACTCCGCAGTGGCACTAGTGCAAAATGCATGCTCAATGAACATGGTCCAAGTTTTAAAAATGTGGAGCTAACGAGTTCATTGAAATTATCGGGACGTTAACAAAAGGCTCTAGTGGTGCCAGATCATATACCGGGTATCATTCTCTTCATGCAGTATTCCGGTGTTTTTAACTCCTCATCCTATCACAAGAGAGAAAGTAATTCACGACTGAAGTTTAGAGCTCTTGAAGCGCCAAACTGGTATGTTTGTTATGATATCACGCATTGGAAAAAAAAAGGAAATATAATTGAGTATTATTACAGCTCGTCAAAGTCGTGCGTAGCTATTATATCATTCCATTGTACTGGAATACCGTTAACCTGTCACACTCCGCTTCCTTTTGCACACAAGCGCTCGCAAGTCATAATGGTATATATTCTACACTAGCTTTTTTTCCTGACACATGCACTCTACTAGCGTTGGAACAAACTGCCGTTTTTAAACAACGCTCATCTCAAAAGACTTGAAAAAAAGAATGTATTTTTTTTTCCTGTGCACAGTTGAATGTTTTTTTGTTTGATCACGTTTGAATGAAATGAGTCAAACGGGAAGTTAAGACTCTCTTTCGACGGTCCCTCGGTGCTGTGTCGTTTTGAGTATCTCGTGAGAAAAAACCTCTATGGCTGTTCGCTTTATATCTTGTATCCTTGCCTCGAGCGCGTGGACTCTTCCGGACCACGAGTTGAAAAAGCAGGGAAAAAGTGAGGTCGATTCACCCTCGATTATTCAGCTCTCAATGACTTCAACTTGAGTCTCAGATGCATATAAGCTTTTTTAATTATTCCCTCTGGGTAAATATTTTTGTTCCTAGTATAGTGAACCAGACAAACGAGTGGTCCCAAAGGAACATTTTTTTCTTCAAACTACTCTCGTGATCTCGTTGTTTCTGCACTATTTGTACGTGCAGTTTCCGTATATTCAGCCTTTTTTCGGAGAAGGAAAACTTTGGTTTCACACTGGGAATTATTCTAATACCCCAGCTTGTTTCCACTGAGTGCTCGCGCAAAAAATCGCTTCGCAGTGTGAGCTCACTAGATTAAAACTCAGCTCATTGTTATTTTTCAGCTTCTACTTGTCTCAGTCCCAGTGTGTCAACTGAGAATTATCTAAAGAAAGCTGCATCATCTTTCCTTGGAGTAGAATAACAAAAAGACCAACAGGTGAGCGTTGAGATAAACATACATGATTTCTTAACCATCGGGAAACCATACATACATTCTTTTTCTCCAGTAGACGAAGCGACTATATCGTGTTCAATTTTACAAAGACACAAGCTTGATAGCATACTATTTTGGGGGGTTTGTTGGCGGCCTGTGACTCAATGTCACTGAATAGCCAGGCGTGCTCGCACGCCCTGTCTTACCTTTCAAAGGCTTTATCAAATGAGATTTTTCAAATTTCTGCATTGAAGTCATTTTGTGGATTGCTACCAGCAGGTTGTACTTTCTTATAATGCTCAGGGCGTCAACTGGAATACATGCATCTTTGGAAATCGCCGACTTGAATCACACCTAGCTCTGCTTCTGTCGCGAGCAAACGTGAAGACTGGCTTCAATGAAACATCACCAAAAACTTTCAGCTGACGCTCTGGGAATGTCCATGTATGCTTCTAGCCCATTAATGCTGAGTCGATCTTTGAGAGGGTCTCCTGCACCGGCTCCTTTTCTTCAACAAGAATGCCCTCGAATCCAAAACAATGCTTTATCTGCAAGAGCCTCTCAAGGTGATTACAGGAAGCTATTGTAGTTTTTATAGAAAAAAAACCAATGTGTCACCATTTCTCCGCCACTGCCAAATAAACCCTGATTGTATGAATGCAAAGTACCTAAAACGTAGCATTTACGAGGGTAATTTCCTCCTATTTATCTGGGCGGAAAATTCTTTGGTGACGTTGGGATGTTACGACGAGCCATAATAGAACTTTTTGCACCGTTGGAAGAGTAGACCTCGAGTCGGTCAAGTGTGGGTACATCTCGGCTAGCCTTCACTTCCTAGGAACCTTGAATGGCTTGACAGACGAGCCATGTCGTTCCTTGAGAGTCGAAGTGTTGTAAAGTTTCATTCAAACCTTCTATTCAAATTACTGTGTCGGTGTTTTGCCTACGTGTCTACAGCTGCTTCTCATCACCTGCTGGGGTTGTGGTTAAAGACCAAAGGAAATTTTTGGGATTCACTGATTGGTTCGTCATGTGGATTTGTCTGATTGACTTATACCCGGCAGCCATCACCTGTGTTACCTGAACCGTTTTAAAGGAGTAGCGAAGTATGGGAAGCATAGGATAGGATGTCTCTTCTTCCAAATGTTGTTTGTGGGTGAGCATCTGATGTGTGATCATCTAAAGGATTACATTGTGCGTACGGACTGGTTTCTGAGCATTCGACTGTACTTGTGTGCATCAAAGCGTATACCTGTCAAAGTTAGAAAAGGATTTCCTTTCGCGGTCTACTCCTCTGGTTTCGCGTCTTGAGTTGCTGCGTTGAATTGCTTGCCCTCTTAACAGCGTCCCATTTTTTCCTTCTTTTTGTGTTTTTTTTTCCTGAAGCCCTGTTTTTTTATGTAGGCTCTTTTATTGCTGGGCTTCCGCTCTTAAAAATATTATTCCTCCATGATGCTTTCTTTTTTTTTTTTTCATTTTGGGGCTCTTAGCGTATTTGCTCCTCTACCCTTTTCTCTCGCGGCTATTGTTTTTTTTTTTACCATTACATTTTTCTCCTGTAGTTGACATGATTGCTTATTTTATCTCATTGGTTTCCCACTGTGTCTGACAGTGGGAGGTTTCACGTGTTTCAGCTTTACCCAAGTTCTTTCATGAATATGTTGTGTCTAACTGAGCTTAGGTCTTTTTCCTCCTTTTTTTTGTTGATTGCAGATGTCGACGCATTCGTGTCCATTGGTAGATCAACATAGCTTTTCTTTCTCTTCACCCTGTGCCTTAGGGCGCTCCTCTTGAGAGGAGGTGAAAAAGACATATCTGCGCGTGTTTCGATGTACTTTTAGGGCTTCGATTGCCCTCCCCAGGCAAAAAAAAAAGAAGACACGTGAAACAACGGATTCTGTGGCGAACACAAGTGCTAAATTTAATTCATGTCTGTAGCATATGTGAACACGTGTTCCAAAACGGTTGTCGAGTGACGTACATATTTCACAGAGACTCTTTTTTTTTTCTCAGGGGCCTGCTCTTCGCTGTTAATCGCAATTGACGTTGTGTGATATTAGCAGCACTAGGTTGACAAGCTTAAATGCTGTAACCAGTATCTTCCTCACTCTTCTTCACCCGTGTATTATTATCAAAGGATTTCCCAGATCTCAATGATAAGTTTCAGCTTCGCCTCAACTGGTGTGTGACGAAAGAGAGGAGTGAACATATCGTCGTATTTTGTTCTTTGCTCAGTATCATAGCTCCAAAGTGTCACCGCATTTTTTTGCTAATGATTACTATGTGACCAGTTGGAGAGGTGCGCCTCGTTTTCTCTGGATTTATACTTGCAGAGGCTAGTGCTTGTTTGTGATCCATGATATCCCTTCATTTTCTTCTTCTTTCTCGGATGCGGATGACCTACACACCACCACTCACCGTCAGCTTCACACAGAAGCGAGTGTCCTGTTTGGGAAATTACAAGTGCGTTCCTCCACTCATTCTTTCTGCACATTCCCCCAAGAAGTATTCCTTTCTCTCCTGTTTTCTGCTATCAATCTTCCACACACACGTCTGTGTGCGTGGTCGAGTTGTTCAACAACTGCGCGTAAGTTGACTCTCTATCATAAAAAGAAAAAAAAAGCATATTACACAACTGCAGGGAGTGTGACGCTGCAGGAAAAGAGTACCGAAAGACGATCGATCTGGATTACCGCGTCGAATAATAGAGGTGCGCGCTTCGCTGGCTCTGTACATCGTAGGACTCTCCTTTTAGACAATTTCTGAGACGGATCGGGTCTCTAACACTCTATTTCCTTCTACACAACTTCATGTAGACGCTCACATTGTGTCTGCCGCCTTGATTAGATTTCACAGGACATCTAGCGTGTGCTTTTCTCGTTTAGGTCATAGTTCTCTCTCATCCTTTTCTTTGAAAAAAAAGATAGTGGGGAGTAATTGGACACAGTCTCGTAAAAGAAACGAAGTTGTAGAAGAGGTGGCCGTCTGCCGTTGTGGGTCATTGATATTATTCTTTCCACGTATTCAAATTTTTCCAGCAGCCGCTTTAATTGTTATTGAAATTATCTTTGTTTTCAGGTGTTTGTGTCCTTGTGTAGCTTTAGGAAGTCGTTGTTGCACATCGCTCGAGTAGGTGACACTGACCAGGTCACTTCACATCCACTTTTTCATCATCTTCGTTTCTTCTTTCTCCCCCCAGAGTGTGCGTGTCGGAGGGTGGGGGCTTGTAGCATCCTGTTGCTTCCCCCCTTGCATTCATTCGCTTTGTTTGTATCTATCTATTCCTTGGCTGTGGATTATTTTCGCCTCCGTTCGTATATATTCTCCTCTCTTCACCATTCCTATCTGTGCACAGTTATACTCTTTTCCCACTTGACCCTCTATTTGAATACCTCTTTTTGTTGTTTGTATGCCTGAGGGCCTTCGTCTAGGGCATCTTCCTAGATCTTTTTTTTTTCTTCAGCTCTGAAAGGATACTCCAGCTGTTCGAGTGCTTTCTCGTCCCATTTCTCGCTTGTCGCCTTCTCCATTTCACGTTTGTCACGTTCTTCTCACTTCGCATCTGTTCTTACCTTTTCCCCTCGCTTTCCTTCTATCTCAACATAGTTTTTCTTTTTTTTTTAGCCCACAGATCTGCTCTTGCGTTCTTGCCCCCTTTTTGCCGGGTTTCTCTTTGAAACTCGTAAGATTCCTCAACCTGTCTTCGCTCATCCTCTTTTCTGTCACCAACTATTTTTCTGTTGCTCTAGTACATCCAAATTCCTTGTTTTTCCCACCCACTCCTACTTTTTTTTGTAGGTCAACTCCACGTGTTTGAGTAGGTGTGTATTTTTCTATGTGTATGTGTGCACTTTTTTTTTTTGCTGCAACTGCCATTAGCTTTTCCTGCTTTCCCTTCCTCTCCCCTTTCCCGCAGTGCATTCATTTCTAAACGCATACTCACAGTGTGTTTGAGCGTGTGTGTCTGTGTGTGTGTGTATTTCGCGTCGAGGTGAAGGGGACAGACTAGCAAGCAGCGTGCCCACCTAGACTAATCATCAAAGAGGTGCACAAAGCAGTGCGTTTTTGTCGCAAGACCTGGTGCTTTCCCATATGCAATTGTGTGTCTGTTCAACCATTCTCCTTCTCCTGTACCTGCACTGCTCTGAGAATCGAAGCAAGACTGACAGACACACATAACGTCTTCAAAGGTTTTCAAATTTTTCTCTTGATCTCTTTATCACGTACCGTGGTTGGATATCTATTTCTTTTTTTGTTTTTTTCTTTGATGTATGTGCTCTGACAATTTCATTCCTGCCTCCTTTTTTTTTTTGGGTATGCCAGCTCTTTTCGGAGTTTGAGGGTTGACTGTCGGGTATCTGAAGTTGTCGTAACGGGCTTCTTCTTGGTACCGCACTCATTTCCCCCCTTATTTACTCAGCGAATTTTGCTTGGTCGCTGGATGTTTTTCGTTACTTGTTTTTCTCCCTTCTTATCCATCCAGGTTGCCTAGAACTAACGTGTCATTTATTTTTTAATTAAGTTTTTGTTACTTTTTTTCTTTTAGCACGCCTCTTTTTCCTCTCCGAGAAAAAAAAAATTGGCACCGTTTTTTTTTTTTCTGTGTGTGTGTGTGTTGTGTTTGCTAGCTGTGCGGACTTTTCTTCCTGCTTTGTGTGTCTTCTTCGGCGGATCTTTTTTTGTTTTTCTTCTAGGCACGTCGCCCCATTGGCCTCCTATTTGGGTTGTTTCACTCCTTTTTGGCTGACGAGCTGCGTGCGCCTCTTATTTTTGCCGTCGCGTCTTGCATTTTTTTCCACGCAGCTTTTCGTTTCCTCTTCCGATCGTTCTGTTTTTGTTTTGTGTTATTGGGCCTCATTTTTTTTTTTTTTGAGGGGGCAGAGCAAGTGAATCAGAAAAGAACCGTGCGGTGCTCGGAAACACGTTTAGGCGCGCACGCGTACACAAACCTAGACCCTGTGGTCACTGCCGGTGCCAGGTTGCGGTGAGGAGAACGTAATGGCAAGCAGGGGTTACACTTACACCAGTGATCTGGACGGGGATCTCGTGGGCACTGTGATGCCGCCTCAGGAGGAGGGAAGCCCTCATTTTATGGATGGCGAACTTTATAATCGTGACGAATCCCAGTCGATGTACGAATACCTGGATAACTCCCTGGCCGAAAGCCACGCCAACGAGAGTGATGAGGCGCCGGCGGCATTAGCACTTGAGGACTACATGGGATTTGGTAGTAGTAATATACCAAGTCTATTATCAGGGAGCACGTCGGCTTTTGATATCGGCAACGAGGAGGCCAGCGCGCAGACGCAGACGTCAAGTGCGGCGAGTCAGTCTGTTAGCGGAACCGATTTCGACGCGCTGGCAATGATACCCGTGGCGGGGCAGACTACTGCAGAGTCGCGTGCGGCGGTACCTTCGGGACGCCATTCCGTGCGCCACCAATTCTTTAGAATCAACATCGCAAGTGATGTGAAACAACTCTCAGCACCGTCTTTGGATAAGGGTGGGGGTTCATCAACTTCAGCAGCTGGGCACAACAGTACAGTGAAGCTTAACGCCAGTCCCACTGTTGGCGGTAATCACCACCGGAGTGCTAAGGACACCAGCAATCACCGTGGTGCGAGTTCAAATGCGTCGACTGACCATAAATCGACTACTTCAGCGTTACCTTTGGGAAAGGCGGCCAACATGGCAACCACGTTACCCTTTATAGAACCCACGCCCCCTCCATTGCACCCAGTTTCGACAATATCGCATCTGCGCAATGACAGCGAGGGGTTCAGCTTTGGTATCGATGCTTTCTTGCATGGCAACAAGCTCGGGTTTGGTCGCCAGCCTTCTTTCAAGCGTCTTGCACCGGCTGCACAAAGCGAGTCAAAGAGATACAGCCTCGGCTCACGTTTGAGTAACGGCGACGCAAGCCCCATTCTTTTTGCAGAGGTCAATAGACAACCAGCCGCAGGCACATCTTCCACCCGTGCACGTGTCTCTCTGGTGGGTGATCAGAACGAGGAGGCGTTCAATACGTGGCTCGAGGATTTGGAGCCAAAAGCGCAGAGTCTGTCATCTGCGCGTAGCGGTCTCAACCCAACACAGTCAGACCTCACAGTTGGGGGGAAACTGAAGCGGGCAGTGGACTCTCTCATGAAAAACCTGCTTGGTGGCTACGATCTCTTCGCCACTGGCGTCATTGCCCTTCCGGGGGATCCTTCATCTGTTTCTGGTGTGCCTCTACCCCTGGGCAGTACCACTCGTCCCAAGGATCTCCAAGGAAGCGGTTGGTCAGGGGCCTGTGCTCGCCCGGCGGTCTTCGGCGATTCACAACCCGCGGAATTTGAGGACTTTCTAGGTTGGACGCGCACCCCAATATCCACACTGCGACTCCCTGCTTCGGAAGGGGTGCAAATAAAGCAGCAAGCGGGTCAACCAAGCGTCCCTAGTTTTCGTGGTTCAGTCTTGCGTCAAATGAAGCCCGAGATGACTTATGGTAACCTCCTCAGCCGTAGAGACGAGCGGCGGGGCAGCGGTGGTGGTTGTGTGGGGGTAAGTACCACCGCTTTGTCGTCATCGCCATCGCAGCCCCAGAGCAACGCGCCAAGCCGTCAGAGGCACCTTGGGAGTACCCCCATTGAATCACAGAAAATGAGCTTGTCGACGGCAGTGGCTGGTAACGGCGAGAGTTTCTCAGTTTCCACTGCTGCTACATGTACAGAAACTGACCTGGCGATTACTCTCACAAGGCTTAAGGATGGTGTTGGCAATGTCGTCCGGCTGCGCAGCCAGGCATCCTTAGGTAATGCACCGCCGTGTCCTTATATGGATGAGGACCTTCTAGAGGGTGGCTACATCACGGGGCCGCCGCAGTTTATCCGCTCTCCGCTAGGAAGCACTCCTAACAACTTGGGCACGGGTGCTCTTGGGTCGGAGGCCACTTTCACGAGCCGAGACAGCGGGGCACACCGGAACATCACCACAGTCGATATCCCTTCCTCACCTGCGCGCAGTCGCCGCTTCTCGCTAATTAGTAAAGATTTTGTTATTACAAAACAGCGAGCCTTGTCGCAGCAACAGAAGTTGCATCCGTCTTGGTGCAACCTCCAACAGAACACTAGTGACACAAGAGGCATCACTGCTTCGAGCGTTGCAGGTAAGGCAGCGTCAGGTGAGCAGCAGAAGGCCTTGGCTGCTACCACGCCTAGTGATTCCAGTAAACCACTAATGCGTGCTTGTGGGTATCCATGTGGTCGCCTCTCCTCCTCTTCGCCTTCAGATTCGGCCACCTCTGCGTCCAGCAAGGCTAAGGCGTCCCCTCACAGTTACGGTGACCGCACCATGGGCAGAAAAGATGAAATACCGGTTGTAAGTCTCACTGCGGCTTTCGACGAGGGAGGCTTGGCGTACCGCGACGGTAAGCGTACGGATGAGCTGCCATTGTTAATCACCAGTGGTAACGACAACAGCAACACACAGCAAGGAATGTTTTCTCCCAAGAGCGGCAGCGTCCTTGACTCCACTGGTAGCCCACTCAATCATATCCGAAAAGTAGATGAGATTGAAATGCCGAATGACTTCACCGGGCGGCCTGTTGGGACCCCGGTGGAGTTGGAGACCGTCGCACTGAAGATGTGTCCGCCGGTCTTGAGGAGGTCTTCATCCCTCAGTCGGCGGGGCTCTACCAGCCGGACGGACTTGGCACCAACAACCAGTGGGCAGTACGGTACTGCGGCGACTCCACCGCGGCGTCGCCTAACAGAGTACCGCAACGGTGACTACATGCTGCAGCACTTCTCCAGATCCCGCATCTCCGCTTCCACTTTGGAGGACCCGCATCCCGAAGAGGTGAAACAACAGGACCTCGACCGGCAGATGCAGCAATCCAACGAAGAGCGGCGGCAGCGCATTCAAGCTTTCCTGGCACGGCGGAGGGCTGAGAAACGGCTAGAGGAACAGCGGCGCGCTGAGATGCTGAGCCGAGAGCGGCAGGCGGATGAGCATCTTGGGGGGCAGGATCAACAAGACATCTTGGAGGCCGCCCCACGTCTGCAAATACCCATAACTGTTGGAAGTGGTCTGAATGCGATCAAAGCCTCAAAGCGCATCCGCAAGTCGCTGCCGAAACGCAACCGAGCTATCCGACAGTCGATTCCGGTGGCGGGTCTCATTCCCGAGGCGGCAATGGTGGCAGCAACTGCCGTGCCGGAGACTGCTCCCCCCCCTCAACGGGGTAAGGCATGTATCGCGGCAGTCAAGAATAAGGTCCGCGCCGTTGTTGTACTCATGGGCAGCGTCGGCACTGAGGAAAAGAATCTGTCTGCTGCTCTCAATAACCATGAGGGCAAGAAACGATGCAGCAGGGGAAGCACTGCTCCAAGCACGGCTGCCTCGGGTTCGCTTAAGGACAGCACTGTTGTGCTACGTCTGGGCGAGAAACGCAATACTCTCAGCGTCCAGGTATCACCCGAACACACGCGTTTTTACGCCGTTGACGAGTTGCTGCAGGTCAATGAGACCCTTACGTCAAGATACGTCGATGAATCTCTCAGAGAGAGCACCGGTGCTTCTACCCAGATGATGTCGAACAGTGTATTACCAAGGCAGCGCTTATCCTCGTTGACACTGACTGAAATGAACCGAAGGTTTTTGGCTGGCGTGAATGTGGCGCTGCTTCTCGCAAGTAGCCCAAGGGCACACCATGGATCGCTGGCAGCGATTCAGGAGGTGGTCTCTGGAGTGCTTTCGCACATGCCTCCCCAGGGGGAACTTCTTGCCTCAATAGCCTTTGTCAGCGACGGCAAGACGGTAGATCTCCTAAGCGACACCATGCATATGGTTAGCTCAAGTTATTCGTCTTCGCCTCTTTTTGGTCCCACACTGGAGAGTGTCAGCTACGTACCAGTGGCGGGACTCAGTCGCATGACCGCAATGGTGTCGAAGGCGTACAAGCTATGTAACCTAGCAAAGCAACAGCAACACCGCAGCGGCGGGGTCCTCGTGATGTCTTTGATCCTCAAACAGCAGCGCGGTTCCGATGTTGTGCTGTCTTCATACTTGATCACGGATGCAGGGAACGAGGGAGGCACCTACATGTCCATCTTGCGAAAGGTCCAGAGCACCCCATTTCCGCTTTTCCGCTCCGCACTCGGCGGGTCGACTCTGACCACAGCACTCGTGTCGTTGAGCGTTGCCGATCCGGAGACAGTGGTGCCTCTTCTGGACGTCCAGTACCGCCTTGCTAATGTTACTAACAAGCCATGCTACGTGGGGAGTGTGCAGCGCTTTCTGGAGCTGGCTCAGCAGGAGCTGCAGAACAATACTGAGGATGAGGCACCTGGAAAGACGCGTTATCCCGGTACAAATACCACGGTGGCGTCTGAGGTGCAGCGTGACAGCCCCAGCATCTCGAGCAATTCCAGTGAACATGACAGTGTCAGTTATCTCACTTCGCCTAGTGGGCTCCGGGGGCACAGGCGACACTCTGGGAAGCGAACACTACTACACAAGCGTCTCGTCGAGTCGGTGGTGATGGCGCAGAGTATACTCGACGATCCCGCGGGCTGCCACCCAACGGGCATTGGTGAAGCGTCGCGCTATCGGCGTGCCAGTGTGCTCACCGTGGCGGCGCATTCCTCAGCACCGGCCGCCTTGCCACTCTCGCTGGTGACGACTCCGTCTGACCCACGGTACAGTGTGGATGACGCAACAAGGAAAGAAGCGGATGTGGTTGCACCGCGCAGGTCCTCGGTGATCATTAAAGCAGGAGATTCTTCTTTACCACTCCCTGCCTTCAAGGCGCGGCTGCCCTCACAAGGCGCTGGTGTCACACCCCCGCACTCAGGCTCCTTCCTCTCTTCCGCTGTGGATAAGACGGCATCACATTCCACGCAATACCCAGCGACTCGCCGCCCAAGCGGTGCATTCGGTGCTGATTTGGATTTGAACTTCAGGAAGGAGACTCCTTCTGCACAGTTGGCTGCAAGCAACAAAGGCCACGAGGGCAACGAGAGTGTGCGTCCACGCCTAGGGCAGCAACAAAGATTCGTGGCAGCCGTAGGGCGCCAAAGTATCAGCAACTCGGTGAACACTGACTACGTGCGCCGCGGGAGCGACAACGGGGCCGGACAACACACAACCAGGTTTATGAACTTCGAGGATGTAGAGGAAAGCAGCTCCACGTCGGTTGCCAGCAAGCGACACGCTGCGACACTAGGAAGCAAGGGTGAACAAGAGAAGTCGCAACATTTGTCAAAGAGTCCGGTAGCTGTGATGTCAGCGGACCCCATTCCAGGAAGTCACAACGCGGTAGCTTCCGAGCCGAGCCGACGAGACAAGGTTATGTCGTCTGGTGGCGTTGACGGGTCAACACAAGAGCTTCTCGTTCTTCCACTGGAGAAGGCAAGCAGGGATGCCAGTGCAAGTAAAGCGGAGCTGCAAGCAGCGTCTGAGAAGATAATTGCGAGTGTGCCGCAGCGGCCCAGCGTAGTCTTCGTGGACTTGACGAAGAACCCAACAGTCTCAGACGTCGAGCCCATTGACTCCTCGCTTGTTCACGATTCTTCCTTGTCGGTGAAGCAGAACTCAACGTTGGACCGCGCTGAAAAGGCGCCGGTCCCGATCTCCACGAAGGTGCGTACCCTTGTTCTCGTCGACTCATCCTGCCGCGAGACGTCAAACGTGACATACGACAACACCATGGTGATCGCCACCACGGAGGACGACTTTGAGGAGTACGAAGTAGATGAGGTGCTTGAAGTGATGCCGGGCAGGGACAAGCTCCTTCAGTCCAATCTTCTGATGGAGCTCTGCGATACACTGCTCCGTGGATGCAACGCTGCGATCCTTAGCGCTGATAGTCGGCCGACAGGTTTCTCTGTTCAGGCGCTCAAGTCCGTCGTGCACATGACCTTCGAGAAAATGAACCGCGGGGGGGATTCTCGTAGTGGGCAGCTGAGCGCTTCTGTCGTGAAGGTGAAGGGAGAGTCCGTCGTCGACCTGCTCAAGGACTCTGGAAAGGCCGAAAAGCTTGTCATTGCCATTTCGCCTCTGTTTGGCTCTTGTGTCCACGGTGTCACCTACTCGAATATCACGAGCTCGACCAGCTTCAACGATACGATGGATGCCGCGCTTCACCGCGACGCCTCTGATGACAACGGTCGCGACCACGGATTCATTTTCTGCTCTCTTCTCTTCAAGCTGCAGTTGGAGGATGAGCGTGACGTCCTCGTATGCTCCCTTGTAGCAACGTTGGCGAGCGAGCACTTTGGTCTCTACACATCCGTACTGGATCGAAGTCCGCTTGTACCCCGCGCGTTGTTCCACTACGCGCTCGGTGGTCCAAGCTTTACTGTTGCCCTGCTGGGCATCAGCGGCAAGGAGTATCGTGCAAATCAAATGCTGCAGGTGCAGCGCCGCCTGGGCGAGATGAGCAATCGCGCGACTCACCCGGGCAGTGTGGCGAAATTCATATCCGGTATCCGCAATGACTTGACGCCAAACCTCATCGCCAAGTACGAGAATTCGCGGGATCAGAGTGAGCGAGCGGAGACGAAGGAATTAATGGAGCGACTGGCAGAAATGGTAAAGGATGCAGACGCGCTTCTTCACGACTTTGACCACCACCAGCCCAAAGCCTACCTCCACGAGGGTAAGGAGCTGGGGGCCGCTTCAGAATCTGTTGCATCTGTCCAAGGCCCTGCGTCGGGTTCTCCACCCACAAAAGCATCTGGGGGCTTCGATGTAAGTACTCACCAGGTTTTTAAATTGCCAATGAGCACTTCTGCCGTAGGTGCCGTGGGGGAGACAGGCCAGCGTGCTCTTCCCTCTATCACGGCGGTTGATCCGGAGAGTGCAGATCACTACATTCAGTCGCTTGTTTGCTACGAGGAGGTGCTGATGGGTGCCGGATCCGTGGCAGTGGAGGGAAACTCGATCCTGTGCACGAGCCAGGGAGGAATGCGCTACGACAGCGATGAGGTGATTGTGTGCAATGCGACACACCGGTTCTTGTCCTCGAAACTGATAGATCAGCTGGTGGAGAAGTTGCTTGGCGGCTATCACACCGGCCTTCTTTCCTCCGACAGCAGCTACAGTGCTTTCACGCCGCTGATGCTACGCAGGATCGTCGGCGGCATTCTTGGAGCGTTGTCCTCTGGTTGGGGGGAATTGCGTGAGGGCTCAGCTGCAGTCACCGGACTCTCCAAGTCGCCTATGGTGGCGGGTGAGCTGCATGTCTCCATTGCGCTCATCAAAGATGACGTGACCGCAGACCTCCTTCCCATAAACGTAGACGAAACCTATCACCGTTTCGAAATGGATCACAGACCTCTCTATGGCTCCCGCGTCGTTGGTGTGACGTCGCACCTCGTTTCCATGCCGCATGATTTTGATAACTTACTCGCAGTGGCAATTGACAACGCAGATCCAGCGTTGCAGTCAGCTGATCCAGGTATCATGGTAGTCTCGCTGGTCCTAACCCAGCGTGTAGGGAATCCGGCGGAGGATGTGTTGGTGTCGTCGCTCTTATGCACAGCTGTCTTCGACGCTGTCCATCACTACGAGCGTGTGCTGGAGAGAAATCCAAGTGAGCCGCTAGAGTTGTTTCGAAACATTCTCCGAGGGCCATGTTTCTCTGTTGCGCTGTTTGGCATCAGTGATGAGGAGGAGAACCCAGGCAAACTCCTGCGCGCCCTTCACGGTATCACTCAAGTACGCAATCGCCCTCCACAAGTGAACAGCGTGTCGAGGTACATCCAGGAGCTGCAACGTGGTATTGTGGAGTTGAAGGAGCGCATGACCACTTCGTCGAACGAGGGGGAGAAGGAATATATTGTGAGCCGTGTCAAGGTTGCTGAGCGCCTCCTGGCCGACGCGGAGGCGCTGAAGCGCAATCCTTTTTCTACTACAAATTCACACGCCTTCGTCCCACTGGACGGATCACCTGGTTTAAGCGGGTAGACGGCATGGTGGGCTCCCGCATCGGTCTGTAGGCTATCTTATGTCAGCTCTTCGCATGCCAACCCCTTTTTTTTTAGACTTTTTTTTTTTTGGTTATTGATATTATTATTTTTTTCCCTCTTTCATTTCAATGTACATGCGTTCTCAAGTCTGCGCCTCAATTCGACGCTCATGGAATATGTATGTGTAGGCTGGTGTGGAGTCCTAGGCTCCTGGCTCTGCTCTCCATGCGTCCGAGTACCTCCAGGCCCCCAGAGATCATCCTCTTGTAGCTGGTTGCTCCCACCACCTCACAGCTCCCAGATGGCTTTCGTGTTTTTGGTGTGATGACTCGATAAGCTGTACGTCGTGAAGTAGAAGGAAGAGGTGGAGGAGCTGCAAACGCCGACATCGTGACCAGCTGATTTATCCATAGCACGACAAAAGCAGGTGAATTCGCTTCAATTAAATGTGCACAAACACGTTCTCCTTTGCGTACATCAAAACGCCCACACTTAAGACAGCACCATATGTTACCGTGCTCTCTTCTCAACGCGATTCAAACCACCACTCTCTTTCACAGATATCGAGAACACAGAGATGGATGCCTTGGAGGATTGCCTTTTTCCATTCCCTGACATTCCTCTTTCCCCCTCTCCATCTAAATTGTTTGATGTGGGTTTCGCTTCTACTACAACGGTGCAGGACTCTGGTCACTGTTTCCCCCTTCCATCCTCTTCTGCTCTCTCCCCCCTTTCCCCTCATAGGTGTAAACGACACTTGCCCCCCCCCCTTCTTCTTCTTCTTCTTCTTCTTCTTCTTCACGTTTCTTTCTTTTACTTGCCGCATCTTCCCTCTTTTTGTTTAGTGTCATTTCTCATCAAAAACTCTAAGACCCTTCCCTAATCTTTCCGTCCACGCTCAATTCACCACCACACATCTACGAAGCATTCGCCGTCGAAAAAAAAAAAAAGACAAGAGCACATCAGATACAGCCAGGAGAACGACTGCTGAGCATCTTTTGAGCCTTGTCTTGGCGCTTTCGTGTCACCTACGGCTTTCTCGTTTGCGTTTCATTCATTCCCTTTCCTCTCCTTTCGTGTGTGTGTGTGTGTATGTGTGTGGTTAGTTCTTGTTTTGGGCACACGCGTATCACCAGCACTTATAGTCTCTTCTGCACGTATTCATTATTAGGACTGCGACAATTTCCATCGTTTTTCTTTATTCGTCGTACGTGACCTGTCCGCTCACTGCATTGTGCTACTGTTGCGTCTTTCTTCCCACTCAGCTTCCCCTCTTCACCCCCATCCTTCAAATCTAGTCCTCAGACTATCAGTTTGTTTTTGATCAAATCGATACACCTAGACATTTGCCATGTTCTCGACTCCAGCGAACCCACACGGCGACCAGGCTCAGGGAAAGGCGATGCGAGCGTCTGGCACAGCAATGCCTGCGAGCGGTATGCCAACAACGGGTTTTGTGCGGATGCCTGCAGTTGGCAAGCGTTCTGCCCCTGCTTCAGCGTTAAATATTCCTCCTAAACCCGTTAGCGGCTACGTTGCCTCCCCGCAAGTCAATGAAGTCACTGGGTCGGCAGCCCCAAGTACAATCAACCCGAAGCATCCTTGGCCTCAGAATCAAACAGGTGACAATATGACCATCGACGGCTTCAACGGCAACAACAACCTCATGTACGGCCAAAACAACGCTGGGGGATTTGGAAGCATGTACGGTGCTGGCGGCATCGGCGCTACGCAGCGGAATGGCTTCATGGCCGCATACCCGGGCATCGGTATGGATGGCTACGGTTATATAGCTGGCAATGGCTCTATGTACGGTGGCATGGGCGGCAACCCGATGGGTTCCATGTATGGCATGGGCGGCAACCCGATGGGTTCCATGTACGGCATGGGCGGCAACCCGATGGGTTCCATGTACGGCATGGGTGGGAACGCGATGGGTTCCATGTATGGCATGGGCGGCAACCCGATGGGCTCCATGTACGGCATGGGCGGCAACCCGATGGGCAGTATGTACGGTGGCATGGGGGGAAGGAGGGGCTTCAGTTTCATGGCGCGCTCCATGAGCTTTTCCTCCTACGGTGGAAACAGTTTGTATGGCTCGATCGGTGGTAGCTCACTCTTTGACATAGGCGACCGAGCTCATGGCATCAGTGGAATGTGGGGTACCGATTCGAGTGTCTATGTGCGTCCGCGTCCTGACTATAGTATTCCCACCGTTGCGAGGGTGCTGCGAGAGGAGAGTGAGATGCACCCAAGCGTCACCACCTCCGCAACACAGCAGGAGAAAGAGGGGGAGAAACCCGAACAGGGTCGGACGGCGGCCGCTGGTACGGATGATGGTGTCGATGCTGCGGAGCAGGGCGAGAAGAAGGCAGCGGGAGACGGCAAGTCAAAGGATGATGAGGATGAGCAGAAAGGCGCTGCCACACATGTGGATTCAGAGGGTAAGTCTCGCGAACTGAATGGGTCTGAAGTTCTGCTCAACAATACAGCTTCCAGCCCAGCTGCCAAGGACGAAGGCGGCGCCGTCGATCGCCACAACATCCACGGTATTATCATTATTGAGAACACGGAGAACACTGCAGTCACGGCAACAAAAGCGGAAGCAGGCCAGAAGGTCTCACTGAAGACGACATCTGGAAAGGTGGCAGAGTGCAGGGTGGACGAGGTGATCAAGGGATCCGACACGGATATCAGCAAATCTGCCGTTCTTCACTCCCTTTCAACGCACATGCGCAGGGGCTACAACACTGCCCTCATCGTTATCGACAAGGGGGAAAACATATCGGCCGCAGTTGGAACGGCGATTGTCTCATTTTACTCGGATGCGTTAGGGAGTCTTGAGGCGGATCAGAAATGGGAAGTGGACTTCGCAGCCTCGGCTGTATCCGATACGACCAAATACCGAGACTTGCAGGATGACTCGGCGGAGAAGGTACCACCGAAAAACATCGTATTCGGCTCCAATCCCTTATTTGGCACCTCCATCATGGACCTCAAAACACAATCGATAAAAGATGCCAAGGAAATGGCGAATCACGTGAAGAGCATTTTGGCTAAGACGACGCAGCAGAAAGAAATTGTTTTCCTGCATGCGGTTCTTCGCCTTCGGAAGGACAAGGAGTTATTGATGTGTTCGATGAATGTTTACATTGTGCGTGACATCGAGAAGGCAGAAGCCGTGGCTGTCCTCGATGATCATCGTGTTCCAGTTCCGGTGCTGCGTAGCGCCATTGGCGGCTCTACGAAAACCGCAGCCGTGGTCTCCCTTTCCGGCGCTGCGGAGGCGGAGGCGGCGGAAACAGAAGCGATGCGCATTATGGGGTCTCTCTGCAGCAAAGAAAACTTACCACCGCGAAGCGGAAACGTCGCGCGCTTTATTGAGTACACGAACGAGCAGATCACGAAGATCGACAAGGATATGGAGAATCTAAGCGGCGCCGAGAGGGAGCGCTCTGCGAAGATGGTAGAGAAGTTGCGAAAGATGAAGGACGACGCGATGGAGCTGATGGGCAGCACGGAAGCCCTTCCAAAGATGTATCCTATTCACAAGAGCAGCACCCAGGGCATGTCAGCGGCTAACAAAGAGAACCACACCAAGGAGCACTCTGCAGCTTCTGACAGAACCAAGTCATCGGATGCCACAGCGAATGGCAAGCTGACCCCACACAGCGCAGCACCAGTGAGTCCATTCAGTTCCATCCACCGCCTCGTGTATCTTCAAGATGCAAAGGAGGCATCTATCGGCAAGGCTGTGCAGGTGGTAGTGCAGGAATCGATGAAGGCTTACGATGTGGACGAGTGCATTGACAGTCCTGCTACTGACGAGGTTCACTCAGTAGAGCAATCCAACGAGTTGAGCCGTATGTCGTCCTTACTGACCGCCGGTTACAATGTCGCCCTACTGGGCATGGAGTTCACCGCGCCGACTCAGGCGGATGCACAAATGACATGGAGGTACGTGAGGCATCTGCTCAGATCGGTACTTCAGTCTGCCGCACCAGAGGCGGCAGTGGAGGCAACGCTGCACATGTCTGTGGTCCACGAGGACCAGGTCATGGCGGACCTGGGGTCCAGTGACTCAGAACCGCGTAGACTTGTTGTTTTGACTTCGCCGCTCTTTGGTCCTGTGATTGAAGGTATCACAGGCGTGAAGGTCACCCAGCCGGAGGAGGTGGATGCTGTGATGCACAAAGCGCTCGCTAACGCTCAGCCGGTCCTGAAGGATGGTGCCATGATCGTCATGACAGCGGTGGTGCAACAGATCAGAGAAGACGATGTCTTGGTGGCCTCTATGTTCGCCGTCTCGGCGGCGGACACGCGCCCATTCAAAAGCGTACTGGAGCAAGACATAAGCCATTTTCGCACGCTTTTCTCCTATGCTCTTGGTGGCCCATCGTCCACTGGAGTTCTTATTACTGCCTCCCGTCAGATGGACTCGTCGGAGCTGGCAAGAGCGCTCACCGTGCAGCGCAGCTTGGCCCACATCCAAGTGCCCAGCTTGCGCAGTGGCAGCGTGAAGGAGTTTGTGAAGCACGCACAGGCCTCACTAGAGCGGCAAAAGCAGAAGATGTCTGCTGCGACAGAGTCGACAGAGAAAGAAGCAATTACGGCGAACATGCAACACTTTTCAGAGAGTCTGCGCGACCACGAGGAACTCTTGGCGAACCCAAAGACCGCAAAGGCGAAAGCTTATTCCTTTGAAGCTGTTTCAGGAGGGGTTTTGTCGGTATCGAAGGAGCATCTGGTAAAGGTTACGACACCGCTGACGTCGCCCAGACTAGGCGCTACACCCCAGGGTGAGGAGCAGCAAAGTAATGTCAAGCGGGTCACTCCAAGTGCTGTAACGGTGTCGGAACCTCATGATTCCACGTCGAAGGTCCTGCATGCGCAGGAAATGGTAGAGCCCAAGTCGGTCAATGACTCGAAGCCTCAAGATAAAGTGCTTAAAGCGACTCAGGCATTAGTGTCGGCCAAGGAGAAACCCCAAGAGGCATCGGAGCCGACCAAGGCGGTACAAAGCGAGGGCAAACAAGCGGTTCAGTTTTTGGCAATCGTAAATGAGAACAATAACACACGATTACATACAAAAGAAGGCTGGTCAGTAGAAAGCAGCGACGGGGAACTTATCGTTACAGATGTGGAAGGGCCGCATACGTTTTCGGTGGACGAGGTGGTACTTCGAGAGGGCCGCGGCTCGCCTATCGAATCGAGGTTGCTTGAGGAACTGAATCATCGGTTCCTTCAAGGAAACAATGTAGCTCTCCTTACTGCAGATGCACGCGGCTCATCAGCGAGTCTAGAAATGGTAGACAACACAGTGCGCCGTGTCATGCACAAAATACGACCATCACAATCACTCTTCATGTCTCTATGTGCACTAAAGGTGAAGGAGAACGTAATTTTGGACACGCTCACTGAAGGGAGCGACTTCAAAACTATTGATATGAGCACTTCACCTCTTCTTGGTCCGGTAGTGACTGGTGCTAACTTCGTGAAAATGAGTATGGTGGATCAGTTCTCAAATTTGATGAACTCTTCCCTCCGCACATGCAGCGAAAGCCGCGCGTGTGCAGTACTACAGCTTGTCCAGGTGGAGATAGCTGAGGACCGTAAGGACGCCAACGTATCTTCGTTCCTCGCCATCATGTGCCCTGGAGACACCTCTGTCTACAACCACACGCTAAAGCAGTCCGCCAAGGAAGGCGGCATACTCTCCCTTGTTCTCAGTGGTGCTTGTTTCACAGTCTTTGCCGTAGGCTTGACAAAGCAGCCAGTGGATGAGAGCTGCCTGATTCTTTCGCGCCTCGCAACATCTTTCAAGGGATTAGTGCCTATGATTAAGCTCCGCAGTGGAAGTGTGAGACGCTTCATTGAGCACACCCGCGATGCCGTTTCTCATATGCAGAAAAAGTGCGAAAAATCTACCACGCCGGAGGATAAGGCAAAGATGCAAAGGTATGTCGATGCTTTTAGGGTCATGGTAGAGAGGTCTGAAGCCTACCTTGCCAATCCTGTCGGCAAGATACCACCGAGTTTCCCTCTTATGCGATAGCGTGGTGGTGTTCAGGCCATATTCTTTACTTCCTGAAGAGAGGTGTACTCGGGAGCATGTGTCTAGGTGCAGTCGCCGTTTTCTTCCCCCCCCCTCTGCACTGTCGCTGCTCATCTGCTCTGTTTTGTTTCACGAGTGGCTCATCGGTCGTTTCTCTCGTAGTTTGTGAGGTTGCCGTTTTTTTTTGTCTGTTGGGGAGTCGTTGCGCTCTCGTCGCCACTATTTCAACCGCATATAGTTGCTACAGCGAAGAAGAGGGGCACCAGAGGTGATGATTCTAGGTGAGAGTAGGTGGGTAGGTGTAGATCAAACGCGAGAGCTACCTTTTCTTTTTATTTGTTTGCTTGACGCGGGCTGCTTCTACCCTCCTCCCTACCCGCACTTACTAGTGTAGGCAGATGAGGGGCACGCAGTAAGCGTGAAGGTATTCATGGAGGGTGATGTGCAGGAAACAAAGTCTCGGGGATACAACGAGAAAAATTCCCTTTTCTCGTATTGCTCAAGGTTTTCAAGAGCAGCGGAAGAATAAGAGGATTGGGGTGCAAGGGCGCAAGAGGAGAGAGAGTTGTGTGCTTCTCTCACCTCTGCTTTCCTCCTGCACACCACCGAAGGTACTCAAAACGTTGAAACCTAAATTTGTGCAACCGAACGTCAGCAGCTCCCTCCACTTTCTCCTTTGTTCTTGTGTAGTGTCCTTGTGTGTACTCGTTGGTTCCCAAGTTGCTTACACCAAAGATGCGCACGCACACGCACACATTATCGAGGCTGTATCGTGACTCTTTTTCATCCCTTTTGTCGCTTTCTGTTCTTCTCCGGGCATTATCATGCCCCTTTTTTATTTCCCCCTTTAACTTTTTTTCTTGCGAGTTTTCCGGTGCCCTTCTTTTGCACATCTTCGCAGTCCTTTTTGCAGATTCTTTTTCCAACTGGAACAGGGGGAGAGGTTAGGGAAGTATACAGACAGGTATTGCATGGGGACCGGCGGCGCCGAAGAAAGAGCGAGAGGCGGCGAATCAGCATGGGGTAGGGGATGACGTCTGTGTATTGCCTTATATAGTGGTATACCTGTAGGCAAACAAGTTTTAGCGAAGCGATGCCCTTTACTTCTCTGATTGCCCTTGCAGCATAGGCCCACCTATCGGTTTTTCTGTTGTTGTTCCCACCGGGGAAACTGTAACGTCTGTGCAACCGGGTGATGGCCGGCGCCTTTCCATCTGCAGAGGAGGGGTACAGGTGCCTCTGTGTACGTGAGCGTTTTATGCACTGCTTTGCCGTTTTACATGTTTGTGTGTGTATGTGGCTCGTTTCACTCAGTGCATGCTTTTTCTGTTTATTCTCGAGTGTTCACGTCCTGTCTCTTCGATGCCATCGTACCTCTAGCGTCATATATATCATTTCCTTTTCATCTTCTCTAACGGTCGCTAGCTCTGTTCTGTTGCATTTGCGCTCAGTGCCTTTTCTTCAGACCTGATGCGTTTTTTTTTCTCTCCCTCCCTTTCTCTGATTCTTGGCCCCCTTCCCTCTCCAACCCGTTTTATTTCTACGCGTTTGCATTTTATATATAGTTTTTCTTCTTTTACTTTTTTGAACTTCTTTACTTTTACACCACGACTGTTTATTTATTTATTTATTTATTTATTTATTTATTCTGAGGTATCTCCTGCATGCGCTGATTTGGGTGTCATCACGCGAGACAGAAGTCGAGTGATAATGGCAAGGAAAACGCATGCAAACCACTGAACCCCAGAGAGAAAAATAATGTTGACCAAAACAAACCAAAAAAAAAAAAAGCTGATGTGAGGAAACAGTGAATATTGAATCTAAAATGGGAGACTCTTTTTTCTCTTTTGTGCGAAATAGACCAGGGATATGTTCTCGCCATCAAGTGACCCAGAGAAACAACGAAACCATAGTCCGTGTGTGTGTGTGTGTGTGTGTGTGTGTGTGTGTGTCGGTGCATTTCGGCGGCACATACGTGATGGTGGTGGGTGGAATAAACGATGACGTTCTCAGTGCTCACGTTTTATCTTGCAGATAAAGGCACTCCTGAGTATTGTAGTTTGCCTTGCTGTCTTTCGCCCCTTGTGTTTATTTAGCTGAGTGGAAAGAGCAGTGAGGTGGGGCAGATGTAGCCCTTCCCTTCCTTTTTTTTTTATCTTCTGTTGCCGATGCAGTACTAAACACAGACATATATTCTCACTGCACACTATATTCTCTCTTTCTGTGCGGTTTTTTTGCCGCCCTCAAGCAGGCCTATAATATTCTTGATTTTATCCCCCTATTCACTCCTTGACTCTCTCTACCGTGGGATGAGACTTGAGGCAAAAAAAAAATGGGAACAAGGGTGCCTGACGACCCCACTTTTTTTTTTCAGGTGTACTCAACCCTTTCGCATTGCTGTACAATTTTTCTTGCTGCCGAAACATTTGGTTTTGCTGAAGGGTCTGGGGTGGGCACTCCCACTTGAAAAAAAAATTGCCTTCTTCCTTTTTTTTTCTCACCGTTTATTTTTATTCATGTGCTTATCCTTTTGTGATTTGGTGTGTGCGTGCATTTGCACGAATAGCCTTTCCCTTCTCTTTTTTTTTCCTGTGGATCCTTTTTTTTTCGCACTTCTTTTCATCCACTTCACCCATGAGCACAGATGGAGAGGTTCACCCATGTGTCTTGACTTGGTGCAGTACCCGTTGGGGTGGCGGCCAAGACAGGATTCAAGTAGCCGCCCCCACCCCCTCCCCCTTCTTCATCAGCGTCAAACCACTCCTGGCGGTGGCAGAGTCAAATGTTGAGGTCCAGAGAAAGTCAGTGCTCGTTATCGTCAAGGGTTTCGTCGCCCATGTGATGGGTCACGCTGTCTCTGCGTCACCCATGTCAGCGAACGCGCATGTGCTATCCATATCATAGTATATAGATCAGTGCCGTTTGAATGTATAACGCGCATCTCGCTCTACCTGCGGGTAGTGGGGGGAGGGTTCTGGCCCATGTCGAGAAACGAGCTCCATGGCGGCCTGTGCAATTCGAGCTTCTCTGAGATGACCTGCTCAGTTTAAAAGTATGCATACGTTTAATTCTGCTGCAATGAGACAGTTGAGTCGGCTTGGGTAGGGCGTGCGCCTGCAGCGACTGTGCGTATTGTGGTGGGTCTCACTTTGAGGCCCATGTGCAGAGTGTATGACTTCCATTATATAGGGCAGAGATGACGTTTTGGGAAACATTTCTCTCTCCTCCTGATTTGATGTGATGTATATATATATACATATACATTATTGGATACTTCAATCAGTAAAGATATTTCGATTCCCATTCCTGGTATTTTTTCTCGTTTTTTACCCTTTCGTTCTCGTTTTGTATTACGATATCATTAGGAGATCGAATGCTCTCTGCTCTCCCGAGTATCTGCCGCTCCTTTTTTTTTTCTTTTCACATCTGCTGTTGTCCTCCCCCCAATCTCGTTTTCCTGCCCGTACTCCCGCCCCATTATCTGCCCCAGTCATGTTTGCAGCACGTTTGGTGTATTGTGTGCCAACTTGTGTTAGGCTTTCAGGGTGGTGTATAGTGAACCCCAATCTTGCAGAGGTTTCTCGTCATTCCTTTGGTGACCTGATGTTTTCGCTCTGCGTGCGTGCGTGCGCAGGAACTATTCTTGTGAGTTCAGATTCTCATTTTTATTTTTGCTTGTTTTTTGATCATGTGCTTTTTTATTTTTTCGTGCGTTTCCCGTCATCTCGTTGGTGATATGACCCAGCTTCTCTGGGGTAGCTTTCTTCTTGCTTTGTCTTTCTCTCCACCCTGTTTTTATTATTATTAGAGATTTAAAGACATTTTTCTGATCGAAACGCACTCGCAAACATATAAATGAGCAGATGTGTGTATACCGGTAGATATCTCAATAGTATCTTTTTCATCTTGTAATATTTACTTGTGTGTTGGGTTTTTTTTTTTAATGCTTTACCACCGCGATCTGTTCATTTCTCTGATCGCTGGAGTGTGTATATTATATATATGTGTGTCTGTGAAGATGTACTTCGTCGAGAAACAACGCCGATGCAAGCAACTGAATCCACATGAAACGTGCAGTTGCATTTATCCGATTGGCCCATATATTTTTGTGTATGTTCTATGGTCTAATGATCTTCCACACACGTACAAAATAAAGCGAGGTGCGGTGGGTAGAGCACCACTTCCAGGGCTCTGTGCCTCCACTGCGACGAGTAGAGAGGGATGTGTGGAGGGGTGAAGGACCCAAAATGGGATCTCAGCTCGCCTGCTCCTTTGTATACATACTCTTCTACCGTTGAGAATACCTTTCTTCTCCAGCATCGTCTCTCCATTGTTGGCAATCGCACATGCCTGACGCGGCGCAGGTAATGTTCTGCAGACAGTGTTTTCCTCCTCCCTCCTGTCTACAGAAAACAGCAACACGTAAGGCTGCCGAGCTTTAGTTAACCACTCGCTGAGTTCCTGGGCATCTTCTACCGATCTGCTGTCCTCTGCGAGGGTAAGTAGAGACGTATCCATGGCTAATACAAGATGCGTTACCTTGGTCCACACCATTTAATTCTCTCCTATTCTTGCCCATTTTTACTTGTCCTTTTTTTTTCTTTTGCCGTCCCCTCACCCCTTTCCCTCGATATTCTCCCAAATGTTTGGAAAAAAAAATTCAACACTTGGTATACAGCTTCTGTTAACGCTTTGCTGTTCGCTTCTCAGTGCGAGATCACTGTTTCCCTTTTTTCATCGTTCGCCTGTTTGTCGGTGGGAGCGTGCATGCACGAGTCCCAAACTTACCTGTGCGTGTGTGTGTCTGTGTAAGTGTGTTTGGGTAGGTACGCATTTGCGTGTCGCAGATTCGACCTATTCTCTCCTCTTCACATCGTTCATTCCGATTGTGCTTTTCCGCTTGAGGGGAGCACAATACACCTGACTGCGCAGGTTGCTGTGCGGCCTGTGCGTGTCACCTGGCATGTATTCACTAGCAAATACACCACGATATTTCACTGAAACAGTTCTCGTCCACACGCGTCCATCCATATACACACAAGGAGACACCGTAGCACCCCCCTTTCCCACACACGTGAAGATACAAAGAAGTGCGCTCTTGTCAAGGGCCAACTTCAACCCTAGATTCCTCGCCCTTCAAATACACTCACTTTTGTACGCACTTCAATAGGTGTGTCCCATCGTTGGCCCTCAGCAGTCCATTTCTCGGTAGATACTCGATACAGTGGAGCCTTTGCTTCCAGGTAACTTGATTGACTGCGCGGGTCTCCATTCAGGATCCCCGGTACTGCACCGCAAGGAAGGCTAACTTTGAGAACGACTATGCCTCAAGTGATGCCGGCAAATGCGATAAGCCCGGCTCACATGGCCCCTGGGCCCTCTTCGCATCGTACAGCAAACGACACGCACGCCGTCAATCCCTCTACCGCTGTGAAGCTTCCATATGACGCTGCGTCGTCAGCAATCGATCCGTCAACGCAGCGTGTGGGCTCTCATTTGAACAGGTCATCCGCGGAGGCGACGGTGCACAGGCCAAAGGTGGCATCGTCCATGGCAGCCGGAAATCCAACCGATGGGCTTAATCCACAGTCCTTGGGATACGACCAACAGCACGCCTTCAGCCACGGCATAGGAGGGGCGATGGGGGGCTCTGGGGGTGGCGCTACAGGGCCCTACAAGGCTGGCGGTACACGCGACTCAGCTTACGATTCATCTATTGAGCAACTTCGCCGCGAAGGCAGCATCTACGGCATGGGTGGCAACCCGATGGGTTCCATGTATGGCATGGGCGGCAACCCGATGGGCTCCATGTACGGCATGGGCGGCATGGGTGGCAACCCGATGGGATCCATGTACGGCATGGGCGGCATGGGGGGTCCAATGGGCTCCATGTACGGAATGGGCGGCAACCCGATGGGATCCATGTACGGCATGGGTGGCAACCCGATGGGATCCATGTACGGCATGGGTGGCAACCCGATGGGCTCCATGTACGGCATGGGAGGTCCAATGGGCTCCATGTACGGCATGGGTGGCTTCGGTGGCAGTCTTTACGGCGGATCTTTGAACAATGCTACTGGTAGTTTCTATGGCACGGGGGGTCTTCTCTATGGCAGTAATGACTCACAGGCCGTGTATGGCAGCATTTACGGCAGTCGCACGGGGTCCATGTTTGGTGGCTTCAACTCCGTTTACCAGCACGACGTCCCCCACACACGCCTTGGCGTGGTTCGAAAGCAATCAATTCCAGGATTTTCGTATTCGTTCACGTCAAACCTGGGTTCTGTTGCGTACCAGCCCAGTATAAACGACGACCAGGAGCCGGAATCGGCTGACCAGAAAAAGCGGCAAAACACGTTTCATCTCTCAACCTCGATGGTCTCCACTGAGGATGCAGTGGAGTCAAAGGTGACAGACAAGCAGGAAGCACCGCAGAAAGGCGACAGCAGTGATGCAAACAAGGGCGAGAAGGTTATCGCTAATGACGCGAAGGCTGACACTGCCAGTGCTGCTGGCAAGGGGGCTGCTAAATCCAAGTCGATAGCCAAGAAGCAGGAGCCGGTGACAGAAGCACCGAAAACACCCGCGACGCTGCGCGAGCAGCGCAATGGCGATGCATCCAGTCAGGCACCCACTCTCTCCAGCGACTTTCGTATCCACAATGTTGCTGTAGTCGAGCAGACGGGTAGCGGTAGCGTGGTCGTGACGAAAAATGGCGACACGTGCGTAGTGAACGGAAAGTCTTACCCGATGGATGAAGTTCTGGTGTACACGCCGGCGGACAATAGAGCAGCGATCGAGTCGTTCCAGTTGCAAAACCTCATCGAGCACGTGCTCGCTGGTCACAACACTGCCATCCTCCTCGACGACGACGGAGAGGCCACAGTTGCCGGCCAGATGGTTCTGCAAGACACTATGACGAAGCTGATGGAGGAGATCCAAAAGCCGGCGCGCAACAGCTACGCCGGCTTGTCTATGTCGATATGCAGTTTGCAAAGCAAGACGGCGGCCCGCGATCTCCTCGACGGTGATGATGCACCGAGGTCACTGGGGGTGGGCAGCTCACCTCTTTTTGGGCCCGTAGTCATGGGTCTCAAATCGGAGACGATTGAGAGCGGCGCAGACTTCGCAAAGCTGTACAACACCGCACTGAAGCGTGGGGCAAAGGAGGCGATGATTGTCTGCGTGGTGGTGATAAAACAGATGCGACCAGCATCAGGCGAAGGCAAGGGGGAGGTGTTTTTGTCTTCTGTTTTTATCGGTGTCAGTCGTGAGGGCCCGAAGGCGTTTCACGGAATCATCGACAAGTCTCCGACTTCTGTGCAGGAAGTCTTCCGCTACGCAATCGACGGGCCTACAGTGTGTGTGCACATCGTCGCGGTCAGGCAGGACATGGCGAGTGAAGAGGTCCTGGAGGCGGCGGCAAAGATCGGCTCTGTCCATAACAGCGCCGCTCGCAGCGGCAATGTGCGTCGTTTCATCGATTTCACTGAAGAACAACTGAAGGGCATGATGAAGCGCCGCGACGCGAGCACTGGACCTGAGAGGGCGGAGCTTGACAACCACGTGAAGAGGCTAGCCGTGGTACACGAAGACGCGAAAAATCTTCTTTCAGATCCAAAGGGCACAGAACCCAAGGTGTACCAAGTCGAGATCGGGAGAGGTACTCGCACTACACCAGGAGAGATCAAGACCAGTGTGCCGGTAGACAGCACAGTTTCCACAGCAGTGAAGGACGAATCATCTGCTGCTGCGGAGGATAAGCCACGCAGCACGAATGTTGCGACGCTGGTGATTGCGGATGCGGCGGAGTCGCGTGCGTACTCTTTGAAGAGCACCACCTTGACGGTCAGCGGTCGACCGTTTGTAGTCGACGAGGTGGTGATGCGAGATACTATAAAACCAGGTGTCATGGATACAAAGGCGACGGGTAGGGTTCTGGCCGCCTTTCTCAAAGGGTACAATGGAGCAGTTATCGCTGTGGATAGCGCAGCGGTGGCCGCCAACGGGATGGAGTCGCCGACCATGGGCTTTGTTTTCTCAGCTGTTGCCGATGCCCTCCAGAACCCGACATGTAAGGGTGTACGCGTGTCTATTGCGCTTCTGCGGGCGTCCGGTGTGGCGTGCGATCTGGTTGGCAGCGCCACAGAGCTGAAACCGGTGGAGGTCTCCTCGTCTCCGCTCTTTGGGCCCATATTGCACAACGCTGTGCTTCACCCCGTTCACTCCACTGAGGATCTGAATAGGTTGGTTGATGAGGCTCGAGGGCATGTGAAGACGTTGTGGGACGCCCAAAGTGCCGTTCACGTCACGGTTGTCCATTGCTTCAGCAAGGGCGACGATGTATATGTCTCGTCGCTGCTCGTGTCATTCTCATCTGCCTCGTCCACGATATATGAGCAGGTGTTGCAGCGACAGGCGCATGCTGGGCACGACCTGTTCCGCTATGCCTTCGGTGGTGCAGCCACGACTGCGTACGTCGTTTCGGTAAGTAAAGCAGACCCAGTGGCTGATGTGCTGTCGTCCCTTGGCACCCAGCATACCGCGAGTATCGTTCAGAACCGTGCACCACGGCAGGGCAGCATAAAGAATTTAATTTCGTACACCAAGGCTTTGCTCGAGAAGCGCCGGGAGCGGCTAGCGAGTCTCCCAGACGACTCATCTGAAAAGAAAAGCATGATGATGTTCATACCTCCAATGGAGCGTATGCTAAGTGATCACGAAAAGGCGATGGCTGACCCCACCAATCACTTTCCATACGCCTACGCTGTCGAGAACGACAGCGAAAAAAGGACGCAGGAAGGCGTACCTGCGGCAGCGGCAGCGGCGGTCGTGACACCGGGGGAGGCCAAGTCTCCTACAGGTGATGAGAGCGGGGGCTTGCCAAAAGCCGACAAGACGCCAAAGTCACCTGAGAAAGACAATGCGGAGATCAGCCCTGGTACGCTCGGAGAAACATTGTCCTCGGCATTCATGGAGCCGCGCGTTGTGGCATTGGTAGTGTCTGATGTGGGCGCCGGTGCGAAACAGCTCTCCCTCGGAAAACAAGATTACATCCTTGATGAGATTGTCAAGCGAATAAAACACCCCAGCAGTATCACAACTATTGGGCCCTCAGCGAGCGTTGCCGAGGTTGAGGAGCGGTTCGCTGAGGTGCGCAACTGCTCACTCATCTCAGCTAGCTCTGTGAAAGATGTCCCGTCAACGGAGGAGCCGGTGTGGGTGTATTTCCACCAGTTCCTCAATAACGCCCTCGCCGGTGGTAAGCCCGGAGAAAAAATGTTCGTTGATCTCCACTTCGCAGTTGTGTCGGCAGACGAGCTTGTTGCGGATCTCCTGTCGGATGAGGGGAACGCCGAATCGAAGCATCTCGAGATCACCTCTTCGCCAATTTATGGCCCTCGCATTTACAATGCCTCTGCAGCTTCAGCTCAGAATGCAGATGAGGTGGCAAGGGTGCTGAGCAGAGCTCACACCAATGCGGAGCGTCATCTCGCCCAGGTCCGCACCGGCGACCTCATGATGGTGGGCACGGCGGTTCTGCGCCGCAGGACGATTGAGAACGATGTGCTCGTGGCGTCACTGATGGGTACGCTGACCGGTCTATCTGTTAAGGCATACAAAGAGGTGATGGATAAGGCGCCTGTGGCACGGCGGTTGCTTTTGAGTAGCGCTTATGGCGGTCCTAGCGCCACCATCACCATAGTCAATGTCGGCGCAGAGGATGAGTCGGCACAGGGTATGGTATCTACCGCTGTATCACTCAGCAAGAGGCAGCGCAACTTAGTTAGTCGCACCGGCAGCGTGAAGGCATTTTTGCGATACACCGAGGGCACCATGAAACGTGAGCAGGCCCGCGCCGAGTCTGCGTCTGGGGAAGAAAAAGAGCGCTACATGCAGAAGGTGAATCGTCTGAAGCCCGTTGTTGAGGACCACAAGCGGCTCCTGCAGGACTTTAATAGTCGAATACCCGCCTACACGGTCGGGCGACCAAGCAGCAGCACTGTCCCGAGGTTGGATATCGATGATACCCAGGGTACCAACGGGTCGTTGAAGACGCTCCAGCAGGAGCCGCAGCCGGAGACGAGCGAAAAAACACCGGCAGCGGTCCAAGCCAATAAGGAAGCGTTGGGACCCAATCGGATTCAAACCGTGGTGGTGGTCACAAAAAATGACAAGACGCCTTCTTCGACGGCCACAGTTCCTGTGACGCTCGTTGATGAGAAACATATTACGGTACATGTTGCTGGTGCTCAACGCACTATTGAGTTCGATGAGGTCGTGAGGCGGAAGGATGCATCTTCGGAGGTGTCCTCGGATAGGCTGAATGCTGTAGTTCGGCAATTCGTTGGCGGTTTCAACGCCGCCTTTCTCTGCTGCGACGTGGCAGGGTCGACCGCTGGCACCACTGCCTGTACTTATCTGGCTCAAAAAATCTTCGAAAAGAAGTCGGAGAAGTCGGAGGTTTATATGTCCATCGTCGCAGTAAAGGATGGCAACGCGGCCAAGGATTTGCTGACACCACTTGGCAGCGGCGGTTATGCTCCTATGCACCTGAGAAAGTCGCTCATCTTCGGACCGTGGCTACATGAAGCGACCATGGTGAAGATTGCGCGTGTAGCCCAATTCGGTGATGTGTTTAGCGCCGCCTATGCGGAGACCGCAAAAGACGGTACTGTCTGTGTTGTCAGCCTCGTACTGAAGGCTATAGATGAGAGGGATGTCATCGTCAGCAGCTTGCTCATGTCTCTGAGTTCACCAGTTGACGCACACGCGGCTGCGGTGAAAGCATTGCCAGAGACCGACCGAAAGCTGTATCAGTATGCTGTCCACGGCAGCTGCTTCACTGTCGGTTTTCTTGGCCTACTCGATGCGGTGGATGGAACGGGGCTCCAGGAGTGTGTTGAGGTGTACGAAAAAATGCGCATGATCGAGAACCCTTCCCTGCGCCATGGAAGCGTGCGCCGGTTTCTGAACTCTTCCATAAAAGCTGCCGCAGACGCAAAACTCCGCGTCGAGCGCGTCACGGATGAACGAGAACGCCCAGTCTACGAGCAGCGCCTTGCTTTGTTGGAGAAAATGGTGGCTGATGCGCGGGAACTCATCGATTCGCCAGAGGGCCGAATCCCCAACACGTATATTTAGAGTTCCCGTCTCCCCCCTCCTCCTCCTTCCTCACTTCACCTTTTTTGTTCCCGTGGTCAAGTAGACAAGGGGAAAACGAGGGAGGCGTGTGACCACATCAGAAAATGAAAAAAAAAGCAAAAAGGGTGGAAAGTGTAGAGATAGTGCACACACACACACACACACACACACCATCGTCAAGAGTGGGCAGAGCCACTAAGTACCCCCACGCAGATATGGACATCAATCATTTCGGAAGTCTTGACTTTGGATCTTTTACATCTATGGGGGGTTCTTATAGGCGAGAATATCAATTTTTATTTTTACGTTTTCTTGTCCATTTTTTTTTTTTCTAGAACACGCTGAGTTCTCTCTTTTTTTAGATATATATTTTATCTGAACGGAAAGAGATGTCTGTGCGGGCTTTTGGATTGCTGCTCTCCTTTCCAAAGCAGGCGGTACTCACTCACTGCCACTGGTACGTAAAGGAGTGTTGTTGCTTGTCGGTTTCTGGGAATTGCTCTGGGCCGATGTTTTACTTTGTTCTTATCGTGTTGCGCATTTTTTGCGCTTAATATATGTTTTATCACTGATCTCACCGCCCTCGAAGGGTGTACCGAGTGTTCATTCAGATGCTGTTGCCACCACCGTCACAGCTGCAGTTTGCCCTTTCATGCTTCAGTGCTCTTTTCTGCTTGGCTCTCGATAGCGAGGCGAGCAGATCCTCTGCCCCTTAAAATTTTATTTCCCCACCGATCTTAGTTCCCTATGCGTAGTCATTGGGGTTTGTGTGCGTGTATATATATATATATATATATACCTGTTATTTTAGGTATTTCTTCTGTGTTTCTTCTTGTGCTGGAGTAGTGTGGGTTATCAGTGGCGGGGGCTTTGCACCGTTACGCCGACTTGCTTGTTTCTCAATCTTGAGGGTAAGGGTTTTCTTTCCTTCCCCCTTTATTCCTTTTTTTTCTGGCTGCTCTACTTTCGCTTGGGTACCTCATTTTTTTTTTTTTGCTTCATTTTGTGTTGGTCTTGGAATGACTAATTTTCTCCTTCCTCTTCTCCCAACACCACCAGCACCATCGCTCTGCTGTACACACTGTATTCGTGCAGCAAAACAACTACAAAAAAAAAAAGCGCTTTGCCACCCGTCTTGATTCTTTTCTTCTGATGTGCAATATATTCTCCTCTTTATATCGCGTCGTATCCCTTTTTTATTTTTCGAAGATTTTTTCTATTCGCATTAGTCTCGCTAACGTTGTGTATTCGTTCTTTTTCGCTCCCCACTGTAGAACACTCCGCGCGACTACACTCAGAAGCATTTCTTCTGTTCGACACATTAATATATATATATCTATTTTGCTTCCTTCGCCCTGGTTCGTCATAAACTGGAGAATTGCCTCATGTGTGCGTGTATACGTCTCAACTGCTGTATATCAAGAAATGGGGAAGCTAATAAGTGAGACGGGTGAGCTGTACACGTCTGTGTAGGTGTCATGCCGGGATTGTATCCTTCTCTTCATTCCTCTTGTCTTCTGTTACGCTGTACGTCTTGCACCATGTTCATTGAGTGTGAGACCCCCCAAAATATACCTTTCAGGGATACGACTCGTTTACGCCCTTACATATATGTATACATGCATAAATATTCATTTCCATTGAGCACGTTGCTTTGTCATCATTCTCCGTCTTTTGAGGAAAGAAATCATTTACGAGCATGTTTTTTTTTTTTTTTTTCGTCATTGCGGGTACAGCACTCCTCCTCTGTTTATCGGCTCGTCTTGTGGGTGGTCGTCTCGGAGTTTTTTTTCCCTCTCCCCACTTTACCTGTGTTGCAATTTTATAATTTCTCCAGCTCCCTTGCAAGGTGTCTGAAAATGAGGAAGTGTGGTGATGGCGCAAAGTGAGGAATGTAGGCCATATACTTCACTACGTGTTCGGTTTGCCTTGTCTATGTCTAGAGCCGTGCGTTTTTGCGTGACGCGCCCCCCTCCCTCCTTCTGCATCTTTATTCCAGTCAATGGCTGGGCACAGTATCCTTTCTTTGATGCCCCCACTCCCCATTTGCACGGACGGTTTTGCCCCCCGCCTTTTGATATGGCTCCCTCTCTGTCCGTGTGTGCATTTTCTGTTCCACAGAAGGCTTTTTCGTTTTTACTGCCTTTTGTATGGCAGTATGTCCACTCTGCGGTACTCTTTGCTGCTTGCCAGAATTTATACACATATGTACATACACGTAGCCACACACACACACATATATATATATATATATATATATGTGTGTGTGTGTGTGTGTTTGTGTGTGTGAATATCGTCAACTTCTCACTTGTGTCGATCTCGATTTGCAGGCGTGTCTTAGCTTTTTCTCTGCTCATTCCTTTTCACGCTCTTACTTTTGATGTCTATGCTACGCGTGTTCTCCCTACTTTAAGTGGGGTATTTGGTTCACATGGATGCGTACCTGTGGTGTACTCGTGTGCACTGTGTGAGGAGCGGATTCACTAACTCATCTCATTTATTTATGTTTTTTTTTTCGATTCGTGATGGTCTTTCGTGTGTGCTATCGCCTTTTCATGTTCACCGAAAGTCCTCAACATCCTTTTTGTTTCTTCTTTTTTTTTCTTTGGCATTTTTCTTGATTTATGCTTTGTCTACACACTCGTATTTTCCTCTCGTAGCGTTCACACGCGTGCCCTCCATTTTATTATTGGCTATTGTAAAAAAAAAAATATATATATATGTATTTTTTTTTGCGTTTATATGTACTTCCATTTGAAGTTTGGGTGCTTAGTGTGACATGTGAAGTCGTTTCTCAATTTCTTACTTCTTTTCGTTGTTTTTGAGGCTTCATTGGTCTGTTCACATTCAAATGCACTTTTTGTTCTCCTTGTGGAGTAATTGCAGGAGCCATGGGCTGGTTAGTTCAGGGCGGAGCATTCAAGCACATGCGGGTAAAAAACTGTATGCGTATTATTGGGACATGCTGACGACCAAAGCCATTTTCCCTCTCCGGAAATTTTTCATCATCTTCCATCTTTCTTTCTCCCTTTTCTACTCGTTGCTGGTCTTATATATATATATATTCTGAATGTGGAAACCCTCCTTTTTTTTTTCGAATCACTGTCACCTTTCCATATTCCGCATCATCGATCATCTTTGAGATTCCTGTCGAGAGTTTGAGTGCTTTTGTTACCCTTCGACCCCGGTGGCGTGTCTGTATCATCATCATCATCATCGGTTTTGGTGCATTCTGGTTTTATTCATATGGACTTGGAGTTTTTTGTTACCGTGCCTCTCTTCTATGTGTTTTATCCTCCTCTTCCCTCTGTAACTACGTTTTCATCTTTTTTTTTTCTTTCCTCCTGCAGTTTATTATTAGTATTGTTATCGCTTGCCGAGCATTTCCGACATTATTTACGTGTCTCTTTTTTTTTCCTGTAGATGTTCGTCCAAGGATATTCCAATTTCTTGAATCTCTTGACAGGGATGTAGACACGAGCTCACACATGCAGTGATTGTCATGCGCACCGGTATTATGTAGGCGCTGTTTCTTTTGTATTTGTGTCTTAGTTTGGCGTGGACGTTTGAGTGTGTGTGTGTGTGTGTCTGTATTTTCTAGTGCTCATGCAGAGGTGTCCGGCAAGTGTTGACGAGACGAAAGGAATTAGTTGAGATGGCCAAACCAGAAGACATAATTCGACAAGTATCATATGCGCAACAGAGCATTATATGTGTCTCGCGCATAAGGGGCCTCATCTCTCTGCGACAAGAGGGGAAGGAGGAGGAGGACGAGAGCATCCTTCCGCGTTTTCTTACTTGTTTTCCCAGTGGCGACGATGGCGTGCACTGTATGCTCAGAAACAAGGGGGCACTTTCACAGGTGCAGTGTCCTGAAGCTGTTTGCAAAGTCCGTAGGAGGGAGAGATTTGGGCTGTAGAGGAAATCTTAAGCACTTCGCCTTGATCAGCGACTTGGGTGTAAAGCCGTGTACGCGTGTGTGTGCACACATCTCACATCTCCGCCGATTCTAGCGTTGGTGGGGTGGTGAACTTCCCTGTCTGCAATGGGTATGGGCTCCCATGATCTCGGCTGCCTTGAAGGGTTCTCGCGGCGCGGGGAAGCCCCATCTGGTTCTCTTCAGACATATGATGAGTGGGGCACACGCTACTTCACATCTTCCTCTTTCTCATTTTCTTTCTTGTCCCTTCGCATTGCATCACTGCGTAACCCTTTCCCAACTGTGTCAAGTTTCCTGAACTCCTTCTGAGGCACTTTTTCTTTTTTTTTCCTGCCCTTACTCGATCGTGTTTTGTGAAGTCACAATTTTTCTCAAGGAGATTCATTTCTCCTCTCAGCGCTTATTTATCCATCTATTCATTCATCTCGTGGTTTCGTTCAGGTACAAAATCCACCAAAGTCACCTCCTTGACACTTGATCCTATATATATATATATATATATATATATATATTAGTGTGTAGCGCCGACCACCTACTAGTAGTTCGTTACGTTCGTTTACTTAACTAAAACCTAAACCTTACTTCTTACTTTCTTTCGTTCGTGTAGTATAG
>CM007317.1:1208508-1240942 GCA_000333855.2 Endotrypanum monterogeii
TACTTACTTACTTACTACTACTCGTCGGTTCGGTTTCGTACGTACGTAAACTAACACCAACGTACGTACCTACCTTCGTACTACTACGTATACTACTATATATATATATATATATATATATATAGTTGTGTAGCGGCCACCACCTCAGATTTGTACGTGTTTCTTCAAACAAAACCTTCTCTATTCCTTTGCCTTTTGCGTGTATAGCAGCTTCTCATTCCCTTCGTCTTTACTACGCTTACTGCGGCCGGGAGTTGCCCCCTTTTCTCCTGTCTTTGTTTTCTTCATCCATCGTGCTTTTTTTTTTTTCGTGCCGTACTGGTATATCACCCCCGTTTTTTTCCCACCACTCAACATACCTCATCACAGGCAACTGATAAGTGAAAACAAGGGGGCGACCACTCGACCTCACAGGCCCACAGCCACACACGCTGTCCCCAAAACACATCGCTTTTCCAGCCATGTATTACAGTGGGTACGACCAAGGCAATGCGGGCTATCAAGCCTACCCCGGTGGCTTTGGTAACAACATGCAGGACTACAATTACCAGATGCAGCAGATGATGCCAACCCAAGAAAATGGAGGCTACAACGGTTATGAGCAACACAATGCGTTCGCACAGCAGAAGGTCAACAACGGCATGGTAGGGGGAGCTGGCCATGCCACTGTGGGTGGTAATGGCCACACAGGTTATCTAGAAAGCGGCGGCTCTGTTAAGAGTTTCCGTCAACAACAGAACGAGGATACATCGACGAATTTGAAGTCGTCGAGGAGTTTTACCGGACCCCCACCTGGAAACGAGCACCAGCCGAGCTTCATTTCGCGCAGCCGCTCTATTGGCGCGCGCAGTGGCAAGGGCAATGACACGGGTATGGCCCGCCATGGGAGTGTTTTCTTCAGCGTTCGTGAGCGTGACACTCAGATGGCCATCAGCACCCGGGGTGGAATGAGCGTGCGCGGACTGGATGAAGAGGAGAATGATTTGAAGCAGTTCTACGGCGACATGGCAACGCGTCATGAGGAGCGGCATATGGATGGCCTGAAAGCGATCCGCAGCTACCGTGGAGACATCGAGGACGGAGACGACATCGGCAAGCCTCGCCGCGTGACAAACCGCCGCAACGTGGACGGGCGCTCGGCGACTGGGTATGGCGGCATCAACTTCAAACGGAAGGTGGCCATGCGCAATGGTGAGCAGTGGGGCGAAGTGGAGGTGCGTACAGTCAACGGTGACGGATCGGATCGCAGGGAAGCGCCGCCGTCCCAAAGAAGCGGTGGCAACTCGTACGGCATGGCCCCTTCGGGCGGTCAGATGTACGGGGCAATGCCGCAGTCTATGGGTATGGCACCTGGTTTCTACGAGGCGCCGGCAGTGCCGCAGATATATAGTAAGCAGGATGTTCACTCCTACAGTAACATGAGCGATGCGTTTTCAGGCCCCCCAGATGGGACGGATATGCTTTTTTGAACGCTGAAGTAGAAACAAAAGAAAAAAAAAGGCAAGAGCACATTCATGTAGGCACAAGGCCCCGAAAACTGAAGGTATTCATCCATGTAAGTGTGTCTGTGGTGAACCTTCGGAGATGGTTAAAAAAAAAAAAAGGCACGAGGGGAGCACAACCATACCGGCAAAGACACCAACACATAGAGGGGGCTGATGGCATCTCTCACGCTGCCCCATTCTCAGAATTGCTCGAAAGGTTGTGTCGGTATGTATGTGTGTGTCGATGTCGGACCACGCATCTGCGCTACGCAAGCTTTTTCTTTGACCTAGGTTTCCGTTCTTTTTTTTTTCTCTGCCGCTTCCCCCTCCTCCTCCTCCGTCCCACTCTACACCTTTTTCCCACTGCCCCCCTTTTTTGGTGTTCATTGTGTACAGAACTTCCTTTTTGTCCTTGCTGTGTACGCTTCGCTACGTTTATCCTATTTTTTTTTTGGCCATTTGATGAGTCAACCCTTCGTTGTTTGCCGCGCTACCTTGTATTTTTTTTCCCTTTGTTCCTCGGCGGCGTGTGTTCCCCCCCCCCACGGGTCTCGTTACGGTCACGCATCCCCACGTCTTCTCCTCACGTCTTCCTGCTTACCATTCACTTACTCGCACATGTGCTCGTATGTTTTCCTAAAACTAAGGTCTCTTATCCATTTTTTTGTCCCTCAAAGCTCCATTTTGCTGCAGAATTGCTATCAGTAACGCAGCTTAGTGTGAAGAGGGCGGTGGCTGTCACTGAATCCAGTCCATCTTTTATATATTTCCTTTTTTCGGTATTGGCATTCCAACTGAACCGATTTCACACGTCTGCCTTCCTCATTTTTTTTTTTCCTCTCATTTCGATGGCTTCTAAAGTCGTCATGCGTGTTTTGGTGGAAGCCCTTTGCTGTGTTTTTATTTTCAGGCTGTTTGCACACGTGTCTTGAAGCTTCCACTTTCTGTTGTTCAGCTTGGTCGCGTGTATTTTCCGGAGTGCACGCTATCGTGTACGTATGTCCTGCGCCCCCTCTTCCTCTTTCTTTGGTCCTCTGATATGCACTGTCCCTTACTTGCATCTGCTTTGTTTTTTGTACTTTATTTCGAGCGTGTCTTCACAATTTTTTATTTTTGAGAAATTCTGTGGAGTTTCGGGATACACACACACACACACACACACACAGACATACAAGCATATCTTTGTACACCTATCCCCATAAATAAAGAGCTGATCTTCCAACTCGTAGATATGTGCAAGAACACGTGCTGGGCACAAGGCATAGCTCCCCTCCCCTTCCTTCTCGCCCCCCTTGCCGTACGTATGGTTGCGTGTCTTCCTATGCTTTTTTTCATTTTCTTTCTTCTGGGCGCTTATATATAGTTTCTTTTTTCGTGCGTGGTTTCCCTTATGTGTACATGGACACACGCGATGATGTCAATGTTGAATAAGGACAAGTTAACAAGAGGGTTGCAAAACATGTATGTTCTTATTTTCCCCCGGGATTTCTCTTGCTTTGAGTGCATGATGAATGAATTTTTCTACACCTTGCTGTACTGCTAATGTATGCCTTTCTTTGCATAACCGTTTTGTGTATTTGTACCTTAGACTCGTTTTACACAGGACTGGGAGAACCAAGTAAGGGAGGGCAATTTGGGGGATGTGTGTGTGTGTGTGTGTGTCATGGAGTTGCTAGGTCTGAATGTCGCGTTTTTGACACATTTGGAAAAAAGAAAATATGACTCTTCTTTCTTCTTCTCCTCCTGTTGCTTTTGTTCTTTCTCCTGCTCTCGTTTTTATGGGATGGACTCGCATCTTCTGCCCTTCTCGCGATTACCTTTGTCTCAGGAGGCAAAAACGAGGGGGGGGGGAGAAGAAAAGGGTACGCAAAGGAGATGACACTAGTACAGTTAGGCATGTGTGCAAGGGCTGAGGGAAGGGTTGGCGGTGATCTGGCCACTTCTCCTACATGCAATTGTACGTATATGCCGTAACTAACCTTCAAGCGCGCCCCCCCAAAGCGTGCTTGCTTTCTCGCTTCCTCCCTGTGTTAAAAAAAAAATTCCCACGCGACCACACCTAGCACATTTATTCACTGACATTCATAGTTTTTTTTTTTTTTCTTTTTCTTCGCTGTTCTTGGTACTACTATATGTATGTATATATATATATATATATATATATATGTATATACACGTATATATAAATATATTTATATGTGTATGTATTGGTTTTCTGTTTCGTTATGTTTTTTTTCATTTGTGGTTCTTCAAGTTGTGGAAAAAAAAAGGAGATAAGCCATATAAGGAGGAACGTGGAGATTTGTCGAATGCGAGGTAAAAGAGCGATGTCTTCAGGAACACTTTGGGTGTCAGTTTTTGCGCGGAGTCTGTGCTTTGTGCATCTCTGACGAACGGCCCCCCTTTCTCCCACACATATCTCTATATACTTGTCTGTTTATTTTATATGTGCACCACTGTTACGTTGAAAAAGGGAATGACACCGATCATGAACAACTTATTTTGTTGTCTTCGTGAGAATACTAGAAAATAAATATACTTGAAGGAGTGCTGAGTAACGAAAGTATATATACATATATATCTAGATTTGCGTGTTCTAGCCTGTTTTTGATCTCGTGCGGCTCGTACGTAGGATCTGCTTTACCTCCACTGGTCAGGGGTAAGTCCCATTCCATTTCGTCGGGGCTGGCACCTAGATTGTTGTGTAATGAATATTTTTGTGTGAGGGTCACGCGATCATTGCCCTCTCCGCTTTTCTTTTAAGTTCTCATTGCTTTAGTCGCGTGATTTGAGAGCTGTATTAGTTTTATTATTATTGTGATAGGAGGGGGTTGCCTTTCTCGTGTCTCCTTTCCTTCCCCCCCCGTTGCAGTTGAATGTTTTTTTCGCCTCCTTGAGAAGGGGGGCGGGGGCTAGGCTCTCACTTCTTTTCCGGTATTCATTACGAAACTCGATGGGCCCGTGTCAGATTCAGTGTCACTGCGTGTGCGTTTGTGTGCATGTACATGTGTACACGTGGATCCTAGTAAATAATGGCTGTAGTTGTTTCATGCTCTTTGCTCAAGTCACCCCAACCTCCTCCACGCTACCAGACAACCACTAACTCACCAACACCATTTTCACCGCCTGGCGAATTGCGACAGCGATCAAGCTACCCATGGACGTGGTCGCCTGTCATCGAAAAGCAAAAAAAAACATAAGCATCCATGCAACGTGCCAGGGAGACCTGCAAATACCCCTTTTATCCACCTGGTAGCTCCTAGTGCATTTGCTACAACGCAGAACGAGAGGCCCCCAGTAGGGGGGGGGATAGATCAGCTTAGCTCCATCGCTCTTTCCTTGAACAAAAACATTTCAGCTTTACGATGTTTTCTTTCTTCCATACATCACACTGGCGATTGAGCTGAACACACACACACACACACACACACACACAGACGCATATATATGTATATATATATATATATATATATATTCACTTTAAAGGTGTGTGTGCACACGGCCACTTATTGTCAAGTCATCTGTACGCACATTTTCCACGCTCACCACCACGATTAGTACTACTACTACTACTACTACTACTTTTTGTTCTCATGTGGCGATAGAAGGTGGGGTCAAACACACAACCTTCCTGGCGTCGGACGAATAAAGGGGCGCGAAATGAGAGCGAAAACCATAATCACAGATGTGTGACGTGAGGGTCGAAGAAGTATCTATCCTGGGGTGATGGTCAGCGGAGTTGTGGAGAGGGAGATATACGAGACGCACCGTTAATGAATTCAAGTCTCGTTTTATCGAAACCAAATACCGTTTTGTTCATTCCCCTTTTTCTCTGCCACCCGTCGGCTCTCCAGAGGAAAAAAAAACTCTCTCGCCCCCTTTCACCTGGTAGCAACACTGTTTTTGCCCCTATCAGTACACGCCGCTTGTTATTTTTTTCTTATTATTTCATTTTTGCAACTTCGTGTTGGGCCATCACGCCGCACCCAAAGGTGCTTTTGATGCCTTGTCTCGAAAGGCAAAGATTAATGAGAAGCATAGTTGCGTATTCTTTACGCTGGAACATTTCTCAAGTGTGTGTTCAGCTGAATATATATATATATATATATATATATATATATATATATATATATTTCAAAGGCGCTTCCCGCTTTTACCTACTGTATGTATCTTTCTTTATGTGTCTTGCTCAACGCACTTCACCTCTCTTCCGCTGTCGCTGCATCTCGTATGACATGTATTACATTTTTATTCAAATCTACCGTGGAAAGTCATCGGGTTGAAAAAAAATATATATATTTGAAAAAAAACTCCGTGCTCTCTGCCATGCCTGGAGATGTGTGGAAATTACCATGGGTCTCTCAGGGTCTGTCTCCGAGGTTCAGGGTAGCGTCGCCTCTAGTGAGTTGAGGAAGGAAGGTCCACTCGGATGCTGACGTGTGCTGACGTGGTGGTGTGGCGCAGTTTCTGCCGCCCATTTGTCCCTTAACTGATATGTGCAGCCAGCTAAGAAGTTTTGCAACGTGATGGGGGTATCACGACAGAAGGCTCCTTTTCATTATCCCCCCCCTTTCTCCTCGGCTCTTTGGAGAGATTTGAACCGATTCCTTTCGGCTTGGGTTTTTCCTGTTACTCATGTTGCAATCACCCAGTGGGCAGAGTTCACGGGTCGTCGTCGTTTTGTCCACTGAAGTCGCTTCCCCTGTTCACCCACCTTCACTTTTTCACTAGTCTAGTACCCGCTGTCTCGCATTGGCGTACATATCAGAAAAAGTACCGTAACACACGCGTACGCACCCGGGTCTTCATATGAATTCTGTTGTACCATCATCCTCAGCACCCCCGCGCAGCTACACGGCTATCTGCGCTTGTACACCATCAGAAGCGCTTTTTGAGTACATTTGCGTTGCAGGTGCGCTTTCGTTTTTTTTTTTTTCGCGCCGTCGAGGTTCACGTTTTCATTACCTTTTTTCAACTGAGTTTACCGTGCAATTGTCTTTTTGAAAGCAAAAGCAGGTGCGCAGTGAGGTTCGGAAGGATCTTCGCAAGACGCAGAGCCTACCCAGAGCGGAGGATATATCAAAGCAACTACGGAAGCAGCCGAACGATACCTCTGCGACCAGCATCACACCGCTGGAAAAACTCGGTGAGCGCCCTTTTCCCCCTCCCTGAAAGAAACTAGTGCCTCTCTGCTTCTCAATCTACCGAATTTCACTCATTTCTCGAGTCTTTTTTTTCTTTTTTCTCCCACCGTTTTGTTGTGTTTGAAGGCGAGTTATTCTTTACGTGGGGTGTCGCCGCAGAGGTACCGGTTTTCGGCACCGACTCCCTGCTCTGTTGTATCTTCGCGACCATCGCAATGGCTCTTTGATACCTTCAGCCGTAGAATTTTTTTTTTTTGCTCGCACATGGTGTATCTATTTTGTGACCCATTCACTTATTCTCTATCCTCGTATCACGGGCTGCCGCTTTACATTGCTGTTGTTCTTCTTCTTGACTGAAGTGCACCTCTGTCGGAGATTTCTTCACTGCTTTGCGCGCTTTCTTCACAAACTCTTCAACTTGCTCGCCAATTCTCCGACCCAGTGTATCCACGGCTGAGGCGATTTCAGGAGAAAAAAAAGGAAAAAGAAACACGTCATCTCTCGCCGCCGTCTTTTGTTTCTTGAATAAAAAAAATAAACTCCCCCTTATCTGTTTTTTCCCCTCTTATTCGGTGGCGGCAGCAGTAGCAGCAGCGTCGCTCACGAGTCCTCACTAGCGTTGTCAAAAATAATCTTTGACGCGTTGTGGTGCATCATTCTAACACGAAACAGATCAGCAAGTCGGCCCTCCCACCTCACAATTTGGAATCCACTGATTTTTTTTTTTTGTGAGGGGGTGGTTCTTTGAGCTATGCCAGGTGCGCTCGTTCCGGTGCCACCTCTGCTCCGTCGTTGGCAAGTTCCTTGCTCGGACGAGGATCCTCTGCGGACGCATTCGCTGCTAGACACTCGCCTCACATGTCCCTTTTCCCCGAAATTTTATCCGCGGGCATTACGTCTCTAGGCTCACAGACCGGCATGGATCCTTACGGTCATGACTCGATGGCGTCGAATGGCTTTCCTTCGGTGGCCCACAGCGGCTACGATTTCACGAGTGTGACCAGCTTTGGGTACGGGAGGATCAACAGGCTGGGGTATGAGGGCCTGGGCGGCTACCCCGCTGATGAAGGCACTTTGAGCACACTTGGAGGATATGGGTCGATGGGTCCCTGTAGGATGAGGGGGTACAGCTTCATGGGTGCCGGCAGCCGAAATCCCTTGGGCAACCTGGGCACCATGACCCCCGGCGGTTTCGTTAGCGTAAATAATGGCATGAGTGGGCACATGACAGCGGATTATGGTCCCCTAGGTTACCAGCTGGGAAGCATGTACGGTATGGGAGGCCCCTTGAAGGCCACGTACGGCATTGAAGTCCCGACGGGCTCCATGCACATCTCGAGGGGCAGTTCGATGAGCTTCCTGTACAGCAGGGGTTCCCGGCACGACTTCGGGTCTATGTACGGCCTAGGTCTCTACAAAAGTACGGAAACGAGCAGCAACAGCCTCTCCATGTACCGCGTTGCCCACACCACCAGACGCGCGAGCTTCCGCAGCAGCGGCGGCTACGTCGGCGGTAACTTCGGCGGTCTATGGCGTGCCCCATCAGTGAGTGATGCGCGTCCAAAACAGGATCCCAGCATACCGTCGGCGTCCTCGTTTTTCGAAGAGATGCCGGAGGAAGCGGATGACGAGGCTGCGAGGGACGTCGTGTGCAAAGCGGGGGGCTTGGGCGTGAGTAGTCGTAAGGTCAGTGAGGCCTCCCCCCGGGTGGCGGATGTCAAGACGCGTGCTGCCGCAGTGAAGAAAGGGAATAACAAGAGGAACAGTCTCCGAGAAAGCACTGCCGAGAAAAACGACAAGGTCGCAAACAATGAACGGTTCAGCCGGCGCACCAGGCCAAAAGCGATACCCTCTTCACATGGACTCACGAAGCAGATCAACGATCACGTGCACGCTATCGCTGTGGTTCGGGAGGAGTCCGCGCTGAGCGGCACCGGGATGTCTGTCAGTGTAGGCAAGATGGCCTACAAAATGGATGAGGTTCTGGCCGCTCCTGTAAGTGTGGAGCAGTCGGATTTACTCACGGATATCGTAGGGCAAGTTTGTTGCGGCCACAACGTCTCCTTGCTGGTCCTTTGTGGGGCTCAGTCCTACGTGTCAGGCACCGATACCATAGCAGCTGTCGTCAGACGCACGATGGACTCATTTGCCGTGGACAAGACTCAATCAACCCACGTGAAAGCGTCCGCTGTTGCCTTTAACGAGTCTTCGAATATCGTCGACCTCCTTAAGATAGACAGGAAGCCAGTCAAGGCAGAAATGGGCTACAATCCAATTTACGGCACGTGTGTGGTGAATACATCTGAGAGAGACATCAAGTCCGCTAAGGACGCGGTCGATGTGGTCATGAGTGCCGTCAAGAACGCAGACGACGAGGGACTTGTCGTGGTTCTGTACAAAATTAAGCAGATACGCCGCTCCCCCGCGAGCGGCACCGGGAGGGACGTGTTCGTCTCTTCGATGCTGGTCGCGTTCGTGGCCGACGCGAATATGCATCATCTGAACCTGACAGAGAAGCACACGGCGACGGAGCCGGGACTCATGTTCACAAACGCGATCGGCGGTGCCAGCCGCACCGTAGTGATTGTCCAAGTGCCTTCAGAAAACGCCGAAGAGTTGATCAAGGACGCCGTCGCTTACTCCCAGAAGCTACGTGAAATCACGAACACCCCGACGCGCAGCGGCAACGTGAAGCGCTTTATAGACTACACTGAGCGTGCAGCAGCGGCCAATGCATCGGCATGCCCGGAAACCACCACGAGCATTCGCCAAATGCTCAAGGATGCAAAGGAGCTGTTGGCGCAGCCGGAGGAAACGCTGCTGGTGGCGTACCGCCTCTTCCGTAACATTAATTCGAAAACTGAGCCTGATACGAAGCCTCATGTGCATGGGGCCTTATCGGAAACGGCTGATGCACCAGAGCAGCGCACCGGTGAGGACGCTCCACCTGTACCTCCACCCGCTCAAGGACCCAATGAGGGAAAGGTGGTCGATCCGGCGGCAATCTTCGCAGATACCACCGTGACACCCGAAACCGACTTGGAAAGGCAGATGCATCTTGTGGTATGCGTAGAGGGGGCGATCACCATACCGCTGGGGCGGTTGAGGGTGAATGAAGTTGTGGTCCGTGGCGACACGGCAGAAATGCCTGAGTGTGAGATGCTCAGGATGCTTCGCGATGTGTTTGGAAAGGGGCGCAACATTGCGCTGGTTGCGGCGGAGACGCGGTCAAGCGAACCATTAAAAGATCAATACACGTGGATGTGCGTAGCAGATATCCTGACAAAATCATTGGAATCAACCCCAGCGCATGCGAAGTCTACGTGCATTGAGCTCTTTATGTCCGTGGTGCTCAAGCGCCAAATTCTCTGCGATCTCATGGAAGACAGGGCGGCCTCGGTGGGGCCCAAGTCTCTTGACACGGCGTCTTCGCCTTTGTTTGGTCCAGTCTTTGCCGGCACGATCAATAAGACATTGCGACGTGGTTCAGAGGTAACATCAGTTCTGGCTCAGGCGTTGGATGGCGCATCGAATCACCTCACGGACCCGGACTCGATGATTGTCATGACTGCGGTCTTAAAACAAGTACAGACGAACAGTGACGTCTTCGTGGCGTCCTTCATGGCTGCATCTGGGGCTTCGACAGATGGCCTGTGTCGTGCCATTTCCAAGAAGAGCGTCGATCACTCCAACTGTTATCTCTCCTACGCACTCAGGGGTCCGTCTGTCACATCGCTTCTGGTGTGCGTTGGTAAGGAGTGCGAATTAAGTGAACTAGCTCAGGTGAGCCTGACCGACATGCAGGTTCTGGCTGGGCAGCCCATCCACACCAGCCGCGGGGGCAGTGTGATGGCATTCGTGGACTACGCCAAGGAAAGGCTTAAGAGAACGAAAACGAGACTAGAGAACGCGGAAGGGGAGGAGCGAGAGCGACTCATGACGATCTCGAAGAGGTTGCAGATGATGCATGACGACTATCGTACCTTCCTCCAGTTTCCCATGGAGCGTATGCCGGCCTATTATTTAGGCGAGGGGCACGGCAGCCCAGCCCGGCGCATCGAGGAGGACTACAGGGAAAAGGAGATCATGGGAGCTGCCCCAGCGCGTGAAAAAATGGAGATGGACGCGGAGGTCACAAGGAGGGCACCAATTCGCGCTGTTGTGGTCGTCACCGATGGCGACGAGGATAGCAATGGGCACCCTGGAAAGTCACCAGTGCTGGTGAAGGGAAGGGAGCTTGTCGTTAATGGGCAGCGCTATACCCCGACAGAGGTTGTAGCGGCGAAGGGCAGGTCGTTCCGCTCCTCCGTCGTCAATGAAATCCATAACATTGTCCTCGAGGGCTACAATGCTGGCATGCTAACAAGTGACATCGGTGGCAGCACCGTGGGTATTTCCATGGTGCTCAAGACAATCAACATGATTCTCGGCAGGTTGCCGGAAAACAGTGAGGCCTTCTGGTCGGCAACGGTTTCAAAAGGCGGTCAAGTGCGGGACATGTTGGCTGAACACTCGTCCTACTACGACCTTCACATCGCTTCCTCACCTCTTTTCGGCAACGTGCCCTACGGCGCACGCATCGTTCCCGTGGAGAGGGCACAGGTGATGCCTACTTTATGGGAAATGCGCAATGAGATTCACAAAAGGGGCGGACTGGGGTACATGTCGGTCATCCTGCGACTTGTGCAGTCAAACGGGGATGTCTGCGTGCCGTCTCTCATTGCTACGATTGCAGAAGACGAAATCGGTGCATACGAGGAGATGATCTCAACCCGGAGCTCCTCCGCGTTGCTCGGCAGTGTCATTGGAGGCACCTGCAATAGCATATATGTGGCCGGTATTCTCAGCAAACAAGGCGATCTGGCACTGCCGTCTCTTCAGCTCGCCGAAAAGATGATGCGTGTGCATAATGGGCCTCTGCGCAGCGGCAGCCTAAAGAGGTTCATTGCCCACACAGAGCCGGCGTTGGAGGCAATGCAGCAAAAGATTGAATCGAGGGATGGCACCTGTAACCCAAAGCTGATGAAGCAGCTGAGACGCATTAGGACGATGATCAGTGATGCTCAGCGTATGCTCAGCTCACCGGGCGGTTTGATACCAGCTGTCTACAGGCGCTAGTATCAAATCACATAACTTGTAACATACACGCGACTCTTGGCTTCTCGTCACTTCTCTTCTGCACCGCCACGAGGTATTTCTTTCCTTATGGTTAAGCTTTTCACTGTCCATTAAAGCATACTACTCGTGTTTGTTTGCAGTCCACTTGTGTGTCGAAGGGTGGGCTCTCTTTCTCTACATACATATATTTGTTTAATTCCGCTTGTTTATTTACGTAGACTCCAAAAGGACTTTACTCGTTTGATAAATTTTTTGTTTTGAAAAAAAAATTACCCGCTCGTTGTTTTCTATACTTCAACAGTACTTGCTACTCATTCATCTCCATGTGCATCTTACTATTCGTGCGCCTTCCCTCCCCCTTTCTTTGCTTTTCTCTGCATTGCCTTCTTTAGGGTATATATGTATTTATTTTACTCATCTTTGCTTTTCAATATATATATATGTATATTTGCTGAGGCCTTCGAAGCCGTTGGAAGTGACGACGTCTCGCCTTGCCGTTACCCCTTATTTCTTTCCTATTGACCGTTTTTTTTTTACTGCGTTTTTTTTTTATCTGGCGAAATGTGAATCTTTCCGATCTTGGGTAATGTTTCTCTCTGCCTGCATCGAAACGTACGGAGGGGATATATATATATATATATATATATATCCCGTTCAAGAGCTTTCTTCTTCCCGTTCTGTTGCGAGAGGATTTCTTATCCGAATTCTTCTCGTCCCCATTACTTGACGTCTTCGGCCCTGCCCCTTCCCTCGCTCTCACTCTTACAGTCAAGCTCTGGCGGCAGCGAGCATCCCCGTGTTGACTTCATGGCGTCATGAGAGGAAATGGAAGTCGATTTTTCTTTTTTTAAATAACAAAAGTGTTTTTTATCTGCTGACCGGGGCGAGCAAGGGGGTCACAGCGAGGGAATGAAGGGTAAGGCATTGAAAGGGAGGCGTCTAGGTAGCAGAGAAATCTTAGTTGAGCGAATACGCGCCAACACCGTGACATGCGCTAACTTTTTTTTTTTAGAATCTCATTTCGCCACATGTGTCTTGCTGAGTCTTACTCGACTGTGGGCCGTTGCGGGTTCCGCTTTTCATTTCGAAGTATGTGTATGTGTATACGCATGTGCATGTGGTTGCCTGTCATCCTTCAAATACAATATATACATTCAAAAAAAAAAACGAAAGAATGAAACAATATGGAAAGGTACGAAAAGAATTCATTGCTAAGCAACTCCGTGCGTATCGGTGGTACATGAACTGTGACACGTGGATAGTGAATAAGATGCTTCCTGGCACGTATATCTGATTCACGCTCAAGAAGCAAGCTCCCTCTCTTCACTCGATCTCTGAAGCCGCAAGCGGATCATACATCGAAGCAACGTGAGGTCGATAGAATGCATTTGATGAACCGAAACACACAGACATCTACCAGTACTTCGTGTGCACGACTCGTCAGACGCAGGTGCGCAGGCAAGAAAAAAGAAGAAACCGCTTGCTTCATCTCCATGAGTGAGGGGAGAGAAAAAAGTGCATCTTTTTTTTTCTTTCTGTTTCCTCGGTGCTTGCGTGACTACGTCAAGAGCACTCTGGAAGCGCCTGGGTGACGATGTAGGGGAAGCGGAAGGAGAACGCTCGCCGGCTGAAAAGACGTTTTGGCTCGCTTGAGCAGTCTTCATCTTTGCCAACCCTTTCCCTTCGGACATGAGTCGAGCATAACCGCTTACCTTCTCGTCTTTTGGCTTGCTTCACCATTTTCTTTTCTTGATCCCAAGCGCGCAAGTGATCTGAACATCTATATGCCACGCACCGCGTTTGTCGTCTTCCCTTGGTTCCCTCTCCTTTTATTTTCGCTTGGGTTTGTTCTTCATCTCCCCTCCCTCCCTATTCACTTTCCATTTCCACTATTGTTGTACGCAGAAGCACGACACAGGTTCGATCCTCTGTTTCCTTTGTAGTCTCGCCGTCTATAGTTCTTAGGGGGCTTGTGGAACCCGCAGACGTGATTTTCTCACTCTCCCTCCGCCTCTTAGCGTCGAAGGACAGCAGCTAGGTTTCCCTGGAAAGCGTCGACTGTTGCATCTTTCCCTTCCGCAATCATGAGCACTGTTGTTCCCCCACCGCCGAGTGGGTCTATACTCCAGAAGCAAAGCAGTTTTTCTCGTCCCAAGATCGCCAATGCTGCGGCTACCACCACCAACAGCAACCGAGCTGAACCCTCGAGTTCTGAAAGCGCCACAGGTAGCAACGGCCTGGCATCTATGCAGATGGCATCTCAGAGGTTAGCTGTCACGCCACAGTACCCCAGGCCCGCTCCTGGGCCCCCTGCCGCCCCCACCACGCAGTCAGCTGGTGCACCACCGTCTGCATCCCCTGCGCGTTTGGGTGGGGGTGGTGGTGGTCGCTCTGCCGTGTCCCCTGCGGTGCCGGTAAGTGGCCCGCCTGCTGCCTTCCCCCCATCGCAGTCAGCTGGAGCACCACCGTCTGCGTCCCCTGCGCGTTTGGGTGGGGGTGGTGGTGGTCGCTCTGCCGTGTCCCCTGCGGTGCCGGTAAGTGGCCCACCTGCTGCTTTCCCTCCATCGCAGTCAGCTGGAGCACCACCGTCTGCGTCCCCTGCGCGTTTGGGTGGGGGTGGTGGTGGTCGCTCTGCCGTGTCCCCTGCGGTGCCGGTAAGTGGCCCGCCTGCTGCTTTCCCTCCATCGCAGTCAGCTGGAGCACCACCGTCTGCGTCCCCTGCGCGTTTGGGTGGGGGTGGTGGTGGTCGCTCTGCCGTGTCCCCTGCGGTGCCGGTAAGTGGCCCACCTGCTGCCTTCCCCCCATCGCAGTCAGCTGGTGCACCACCGTCTGCGTCCCCTGCGCCTTTGGGTATGTGGGGGCCAAACGGCCAGCTTGCACCCGGTCCACCGACTGTTCCTTCCGCTGTTAACTCAAATGCATACCCAGAGCCTAACATGGTCCGCAAGAACAGCATGAAAGGTAGACCCCAGAGCTCGCTAGGTCTCGACCAGATGGGTGGATACGGTTCCATGGGTGGTGGCCAGATGAACGGGTCGGCCTACGGCTCCATGGGTGGTGGTCAGATGAACGGGTCGGCCTACGGCTCCATGGGTGGTGGTCAGATGAACGGGTCGGCCTACGGCTCCATGGGTGGTGGCCAGATGAACGGGTCGGCCTACGGCTCCATGGGTGGTGGCCAGATGAACGGGTCGGCCTACGGCTCCATGGGTGGTGGCCAGATGAACGGGTCGGCCTACGGCTCCATGGGTGGTGGTATGGGCTCCATGTACAGAGGGGGTGGGCCGAGCTCCATGATGGGAGGAAGCATGATGATGCCGATGAGTTCCTTATACGGTATGGGTGGTACGAGCACCATGGGCATTGCAGCGCAGTGGGGTAGCCTTGCTAACATGAGCATGGGAGGGCGCAACAACCAGGAAAACAGGAGCATCATATCTTCTGGGTACGGGGGCTTTGCCTCGGAGGCAAAAAAGATCGACACTGACGATTTGTGCCCAAACATCGGCACCTTCGAGGACGCCAAAGATTTGCCTCGTAGTGGCAAGCGCGGCGGCAATCACCTGTACAGCCGTGGCAAGCATGAGAAGCCGACGGCGACGGGCAACTCTAATGTGCAAGCCATGGTGATTCGTCGCAAACCGGACCTCAAGTCTGGTAGCAGTGCAACCAAGAGGAATGATGGCAAGGTCTCCAACTCGGAGGGAGCATCAAGTGGCGGCGCCTCGCATGCGTCGCCCTCAACGACGGCCAACACCAAGGTGCGAGCGAAGGCGCCCTCAAACTACAACATTCACTCGCTCATTCTACTCCAGAAGGTCGCCAACGACTTGTTGATCACTGTCAAAGACCCCACAACCGTTGTCTTTGAGAAAGGCGGCAAGAAGGAAACATTCGAGGAGGACGAGGCCTTGACCTTGACGGCTGCAGGAGACGACATCGACTCGGTGTTGCTGTCAGAGCTTCGCGGCAACTGGTTCAATGGACACAACTCGGCTCTGATTCTCTCTGCTGGTGAGAACAGAATCCAGGCGACAAATGACGTGGCGCGCCAGTTCTTGCGTACGTGTGTAGAACGCCTCGAGAAAAACGAGGCCGACACGTCCGTCAAGTTCGACATAACCATGACTATGGTTTCTCTCCGCGGTGCTGACCAATGTTGTGACCTCCTCAAGTCCGGTGCCTCTTACGAGAAGGTAATGATGGGGTCATCTCCAGTGTACGGTCCCTGCTTGCTGGGGTTAGAGTCGAAGGTGCACCGAACGGCGAATGAGTGCATGGATTCCTTTGATGCTGCTCTAAAGAACGCTAAGGATGAGAAAGAGATCATTGCCGGTTTCTTTATTCTCAAGACAATCAAGAAGGCGGGCACCCATTTGGAAGTGCATCTCTCTTCCCTGTGCATCGCTCTATGCGGCGAGAGGATTGCACACAAGAGCGAAATCCGTGAAAAGGCATCATCAGCTCCGCACCGCCTCTTCCGTTACGCTGTTGACGGCCCTTGCGTCACTGTAAGTGCCCTGTGCATTGCCTCGAACGACGAGACTGCTCGCGAGGGTCTGGAGGTGGAGCGCAAGATGCGTGAAGTGAAAAACCAACCGCCACGCAGTGGTAACGTGAAGCGCTTCGTGGATTATACGTCCAAAGAGATTGCGCGACAGAAGGAGAAGGTGGCGTCCGCGTCTGGGTCGGAAAAGAGGATGCGTAGTGCACAGATTGAACGCATGGAGGAGATGGTCAAAGACGCAAAGGAAATTCTGGATTCGCCTGAAAAGACTCTTCCAAAGGGATATTCTACGGGACGTTAAGCCACGGCCCATCTCAGGGAACTCAAAGGGGGGGGGGTATGCACATTCCATCGAGCTCCCCCCTTTCCCCTTCCTGTTGCTCCTATTCGGCAATGTTTGAATCGTTGACGCGCGCCCCCTACGACCGGGTTCGTGCACTCACCCTGGAAAGGGGTTTTGAAGTCCAACGCCATCTAGGGGGAATGTCGTTCCGCAGCATGTGTCGCATGGCGGCTCCTCCTTGCTTTTTCATACCTTGTTGGCTTCCAACACCGAGTATTGGACCTTTGTTCATGCTTGTGGTGTTTGTGTGCATGCGTCCGCGGTGCAGCATGAACGGCACACACACACACACACACATACACGCGTTGATGTAGGTAGACTGTTCTTCATTCTCTTGGAAAAAAACTCGTTCGGTGCGTTCGCTTACACTTTTTTTTGTCGGACTTCTTCTTTTCCCTTCCTCTTGTATATGCAAGTATCTTTGTTCTTTTAAATCCTTCCCTCTTCATCGATTTTTTTTTTTTTTGGCCGTCTTGAGCCCGACCTGATTTTGTACCGCATTCTTCTCCCTCACTGCACTCGTTTCTTTGGCTCACATTCGTTTCGTTTCTCCTGTGTGACGCATTTTTTTTTTATTGGGTGTGCGTCGCCTGTGCACAGACCGACATTTTTTTTCACGTTTCGTATTCTCCTTATCGCGCGCCAAACTCAAAAGAAAAAATATAATGATGAAGGGGGAGGAGGGGTAAATCAGGCAGGTGCTCTGCGCGTGAAAGGGGAGCTGGGGTCCAAAGAAGGCAGGGGGGGAGAGATGGGAAACGATTTTTAGTTTTTGTACTCATTGGGAAACGGAGGAGGCGTTTTCCCTCCTCGCCCGAAATTTCTAACGGCAACACCTTCTTTCTCTTCTTTGGGATTTCGATACCCTCTTCGAAGTATCGGTTCTCAAGTGTAAATGTGTTCAGTTCCATTTGCGCGTAGCTTTGGTTTTATTTCATGCACCCCTTTCTTTGACTTCTTCATGTTGTGTTTTTGTCCATCAGTACTTTTTTTTGTGACTTCATATAGCATGCTTTTGGTCATGCACATGTCGATGCCGGATTCGTTTATACGCTTTGTCCTGAATGGAACTGTTACTCCAAGTGCAATAATTCTCTCGTTTCTCAACCCTGCTTGCTTGCACTCGAGAATGAAAATCTCACGTCGAGTGCGTTCTCTATTTTTTTTTTTACTTTTTGGAGTCGGCCATGTGTGGTAGATCCACCCTGCTGATACCTCGCTAAGGAAGTGGTAAGACAGAAGGGGCACGTTTGAAGCTTGTGCGATTCTAAGAATTATATACGCACAAACTCACCGAACCCGCTGCGCCTGTCGAAGAAGGCACTGTGCGGCCGCCATCTTCGTTTATTATTATTATTTACCTTATCTGTCTCCACCACCACTCTCCTTTTTTTATGGGCGTCCGTTGGTGGGCTTTTCCCAATCTCGTCTCCGCATTGAAAGGAGTGTCGACGGGGATCTCCGCTCTTCACGACCCCCTCCGCGGTTTTTCTCATTTCTTCCCCCTCACCCGCTCCCACTCTACCGAGCAGATCACGGGAGGCCTCATTTTCCTTCAACAACCACCCACCCACAAAGAAAGACATATGCTAAGGACCTGTTGAGGTGGCCACACACAGAAAAACTCAGACTGTCTTGCAGTTTTTTTTTTCCTTTTTTTCTCCACCTTGGCGTGTTACCACTTGCCTTTTGTGTGCGCACTTTTTCTTTCTTCCATCTTCTGTCGTTATGGTCTGTAGCAGTGTTGTCATTTTTTTTTATATGACAGGGGTGTGTGTGTGTGTGTGTGAGGGAAGCGCTGTTCCTCCCCATTGCTTCCCAGTGGGTGCACACAAGAGGCAAAATAATGCAAACAGTGACGAGAGGGTGAATGGGTAAACAGAGCGGTTCGCTCATTTTTCCCCTCTTGTGTTGATCTTGAAGGCATTGCTGAACTTCATCATCTCTTTTGAATGATTTGCTGGGTATACATATATGTGTTTATATTTATTCTCACACGGCCCTTGGGCATCGCTGCTTACTGCCCACACACAGACACTTCCCCCATATATATATATATATATATATATATATATATATATATATATGGATACGCGCGTAGGCGATACTGTTGTGTGATAAGGTAGGTAAGTCAAGTCAAGAGGTACAAACGATCTGCCATGTGCGTACGTGCTATGTCGCTCATGATGTTCGGCATCCTCGGGAGCATGTTAACGGTATGCGTTTTCGAGGGAAAGGAGGGAGGGGTGCTCCAGGGTGTTATTTTCTGTGTTTTATACTGTTTTTGTTTTTTCCCCCTTAGGAAACTTGTGTACGTGTGGGCTGTGCCTTTTTTTCTCCCTAGGCTGTTGGTTAGCTTCTCGCGCGTAAGCAAGGTGTGTGGAAAGAAGAAATATATATTTTATACATGTATGTATGCGCATATTTGTTTATGTCTGGGTATTATTCATTTTTATTTCTTTTTCAAAGCATGTGTTCATCGCTAAATTCGTTAGTCTTTTCCTCATTTTTCTTTTTGCTTGTATGTTTCTCAATGTCCTGTTGAAAAACAAACAAAAAAAAGGGGTATTTCGTGTGTATAACGGTCTTCCCCCCCACTCCCCTCCGCCTTCACTTCTCTGTTCGTCGCTTGCTTTGTGTTTCGCTGCTTTCGCGTCACTCTGTATATTGTCCACGTCTCTTTCCCCTTACTTCTCAAAAAGAAAGTGCTTATATATATTTTCCCACTCCCCCTTTTTTTTTTCATCATTCCTGAGCCTTCCGTTGGTGACTCTCTCGCTTCTTGCAGGGAAATGCATGCGAACGCGGACTGCTTTGAAATCTCATGAACTCTTCCCGGTGCCTCCCTCAAAATATGGGCTCTATAGTACCCCGCATTTTGATATGGGTTTGCGGTGGAGTCTTGAATGTGCCCATCTCTATCGTGATATTTTTAACTTTTTTTTTTTCCACTGTTCGGTTTTATCAACCCCATATATATATATATTCCATCCCTATGGGATGCACATCCGTCTAGTCTGCTGCACCTTTTGGTTTCCACTCACTAGAACCGATATCTTCCAGTGCCCAGCGAGATTGATGCGCTTACCCGTCGACAAGGAAATATGTGCGTATGTACACTTGTCTTGGGTATTTGAGTTTTGGTGTTGGCCGTTGACCATGCTCGCATTTGTGGCAGGTTCATTTTTAGTGTTTTTTTTTCTTTTTTTTTTGCCCCTTTTCATTTTTCCCCTGGACTTGTCTCGATGTCTCGATAGGTGAGTCGGTGTGTGTTAGGGTGTGTCCGTCGCCATCAGTCTTCTACTTTGGGAGGACGTCGAGGAGTGTACGCATCCCCCTCTTTTTCCCTACAGACAGAACCATAACCAACACAGCGACTGCTCTTCGTTTTTGTAGACTTTTCTTTTGTGTGCTGGGCTCCTTTTGAGTATGTTTACTAATCCCCCTTCACTGCATATATATTTATATATATTTATCTTATTTTGGCTACATGCGTCCTTGCTTTTGTTTGCCTATCAAGCTGCCGATAGGAAACAGGATAAGAACACCCAAAACAAATAATTCTCCCGAGATTAGTCAAACCGTAGAGGTGGGGGCGGGGTGAGGAGTCGCCTGATCATGGGGGTCAAAGTCGCTGGTGCTGGGCTATTCGATATGAGTATCGCAATATGTGTGCACGCGTACACTTTCAGTTCTGTGCTGGAGCATTCGTAACGCTGTTTGGTAAGTAATTCGAGGATACTTGAGATGTTTCACCATCTCGGAACTGAGTGGTTTTGAGGACCATGTGACCTCTGCTCATCACCCGACGGATGCACTATCTTCGTGGACCTCTGCCACTCCAGAGCCCACGGCAGTTGAACTGTCGCCTCTCGGATGTGTCTCTGAGCAGCGTTACCCCCCCTCTATCCGTATATAGCTGGTCTCCCCTCAGATGAGGAGCGGCGTCGTTGATGTGTCTCCGTAGGAGGTTGACTGCGTTCACGAAGGCCTCAGATACAATATGGGTTTGTTGTGATTTTCCGTCGTCTTCATTCCCTCTTTCCTCTGTTTGCGAATGTTTGTGCATATGTACTCGAGCGTCGCTGGTGTGTCCGCTTTAGTGTGCTTTGCATACCTGAAGAAAAAAAAAGTGACGAGAGTATGACGTGCACAACATCACTAAGCACTCACTGCCCCACTCGTGTCCGAACACTTTCTTCCATTACCCTCGCTGCTTTTTAATTTCACCTTCATTCTTCTTTATTTTTGCACTGCGTGTTTCTCTTTGTGTGTATGTGTACTGCGTATATAGAACAAACACCACTGACACGCTCATCCTTTGCAGTGTACTGTTTGACAAGGTCTACTATTCCTGTGTTTTTCTAGGGCGAATTTACCTCTTCATATTTTTCCTCACCCCTGCGTTGCACGCAACCGCTTAGCCCTTTTATTTTGCTCCTCCCCTTCCTCCCTTCGACTACAAGCGAAAATTTTCCTCTTTCGTGCAGAATTTTTTCCCCATCTGTTTTCACGCACGCTGCCGATCTTGGCCATCCCTGCTTACACACACGTGTACATGCAGAACCAGCGTAGGCTGTGAAGATCTACAGCATCCATTGCAAGTGCAACCCACAGCACCTTGGTCCCCCCCTTTCCTACTCCTCCTTTCCCTATATCCGCACACTGTTCAACACATCCACGCAGCACTGCCAGCAACCATGAGCTCCACCAAAGCGGCTAGGTCTTCCAGAAGATCGAATCCATCTGGGAGGCGCCCGTCGACCAGTTCCGTAGAACACCCCCAATCCGGCAGCAGGGGCAGAGGCAGCGTAGCCTCTACTAACAAATCCAGTCCTTCGCGATCACAACTCGCAAAGCCATCTCCGAAGCCGGGTGCAAACACATCTCATGCAGCCTCGAGAGCACCCATAGCCTCGCCGCCTGCCGGGGTGCCCCCCAAATCGACGAGCACCGATATTTTGCGGGGTGCTGGGAAGGCTCCCGCCTCACGGGGTGTATCGGTCGACCCAACGATGCCATTGCCCAACAATCCCACAGACTTTGCTCAAAACAGTGGTCCTTCTGCGAAACCAGGCACCGCTTTGGAGGCGAGGAGTAGTGCTCCAGGAGGTGCTCCGTCGATGATTCAGCCCATCGGGGGTTCGATGAGGAGGACTACGAGCAACATGAGCGGTGCGCAGGGTGCCATGAGCGACTATACCAACAAGGGCGGGGCGGAAAGTGTTATGGGTGGCGGTCCCGATGGCATGGGTGACAACCCTGCAAGCAGTGTGTACAACATCGGTGGTATGGACGGCAACCGTACAAACAGCATGTACGGCATGGGTGGCAACACGATGGGCTCCATGTACGGCATGGGCGGTAACCCGATGGGATCCATGTATGGCATGGGTGGCAACGCGATGGGATCCATGTACGGCATGGGTGGCAACGCGATGGGATCCATGTACGGCATGGGTGGCAACCCGATGGGCAGTATGTACGGCATGGGCGGTAACCCGATGGGATCCATGTACGGCATGGGGGGTCCAATGGGCTCCATGTACGGCATGGGTGGCAACCCGATGGGATCCATGTATGGCATGGGTGGCAACCCGATGGGATCCATGTACGGTGGCATGGGCAGCAATCCGGTGGGCTCCATGTACGGCATGGGCGGTAACCCGATGGGATCCATGTATGGCATGGGCGGTAACCCGATGGGATCCATGTACGGCATGGGCGGCAATCCGATGGGCAGTATGTATGGTGTGAGTGGAGCGAGTTATCACAGCGTGGTCAATGCGGCGTCCCGCCGTGACAGTTTTCTCAACAAGAACGATCTCATCCGTGCCGATGTAAAGCCCCTCAACAGCAAGTCAAGCAGTACCGACAAGGAGAGCGACGAGGTCACCAAGAAGGATCCAAAGATCCTCAAAGAGGCAGAGAAGAACGCTGCCGCCAAAAAAGAGAGCACTGGCAATAGGCTTTCCAAGGACACAAAGCTTTTGGAAAAGAAGGGGGCAACAGATCGCAAGGAAGCCGAGAAAAAGGATCCCAAGGAGGTCGATGGGAAGGGTGCCAATGAAGCTGACAAGAAAGGTGCCAAGGAGGGCGAGAAAGAGGATGCCAAGGAGGCGGACCCGAAGGATGCCAAGGAGGCGGACCCGAAGGATGCCAAGGAGGCGGACCCGAAGGGTGCCAAGGAGGCGGACCCGAAGGGTGTCAAGGAGGCGGACCCGAAGGGTGCCAAGGAGGCTGACAAGAAGGATGTCAAGGAGGCGGACCCGAAGGATGTCAAGGAGGCGGACCCGAAGGATGCCAAGGAGGCTGACAAGAAGGATGCCAAGGAGGCTGACAAGAAGGATGCCAAGGAGGCTGACAAGAAGGATGCCAAGGAGGCTGACAAGAAGGATGCCAAGGATAATGGTGCTGCGAAGCCCGACGACGAGGCTTCAGCTGGAGCGGCGACATCATCTAAGAATGACAGGCCCGTAAAACTCAGCGGCACCAAGATCCGAAGTCTTGCGCTTATCTACAAGTCTGGTAACGAGGTAAAGGTAACCTTGACGGGCAAGGACACTGTTGTCATGGATGGCAAGGAGACGAAGCTCGATGAGGCTGTTCTAGTCGAGGACCCCTCAAAGCATGTGGATGCATCAGTGCTATCGGAGGTACGAAATCAGTGGTTGTCAGGACACAACGCCACTGTTTTCATTGGTAGCGATACAACGCAGCGCACACATGCGATGGACTTCATACGCGACTACTTGTCCATGTTCACTGGTAAGTTGGCTTCCATCGGTGAATACTTCAATATCTACGTCACAGTGACGGCGCTCGATGGTGCGGATCAGGGTCGGGACTTACTGAAGGACGGCGCGGCTTTCGAGAGGCTTGCTCTTGCGTCTTCTCCAGTGTACGGCCCGGCTCTCAACAACATGACGACGAAAGAGGTGGACACGAAGGAAGCGATGGAGGAGGTTCTCAAGGAGGGCATGGGGCGTGCCAAGGAAGGTGAGGTGATCTGCAGTTATCTTGTTTTGAAGCAGTGCCGCAAGGGCGGTGCAGGTGCAATGGTGTACCTCTCCTCGCTAAACGTAACTCTTGTTGGCCCAAAGGTGGAGTTTCTCACCGGCTTAAAGGACAAGAAACCGGAGTTTCCGTGCCGTCTATACCGCTACTCTGTTGGCGGTGGAAGTCATACTGCTTGTATAGGTTTTGTAAGCGACGACGATGCCTCCGCGTCTAAAGTCTTTGATGTGCTGAAGGAAATGCGCGAGATTGAGAACACCGAGCCGCGCAGCGGTAACGTCAAGCGCTTCATCGAGTACACGAAAAAAGAGATCCCCAAATGCAAAGAAAAGGTATCCTCAACGTCAGAGGAGAACAAAAAAGCCAACTACCAGACGATGCTGAAGCGCATGGAGATGATGCTCAAGGACGCCGAAGACCTGGAGGAGGACCCGAAGACAGTCGTTCCTAAAGCATACATGTAAGTACTCGTGGAGGATGAGGGCGGGGCTAAGGGAACGCGCGCGAGAAAAGACAAACAAGCGCAACGTGAAGAGATGAGATGCGGGACAACAAAAAATCGGCTAGTGTACAGGAAGAGGGGGTTTGCACGTTTTCGTAGCATTCTTATGCTGCCCCCCTTATCAATCTTGTATAGTCGTTTGAACTCTCATGGCATAACACGTTCTGTACGACTTGGTGCGTATGCGAAAGCGCGCGCGCGCGTGTGTGTGTGTGTGTGTGTGTGCTTCAGCGATGCGTTTCTTTTGGGCAACTAGTCACCCGGTTCTGGGTTGCATTAGTTGCCCTCTTGTTTTTTTTTTTCACGTACCTCTCGCTCACCCCTAATCCCGCGCTTCGGCCTCTTCGTCTCGCTTCCCATTTTGACTTGTAGTGTACAGCTCACTTACACCTCTGCTCGTGCGTTTGCCAGCGCCATCTGAGACGGGTGATGTCGACTCGTCTAGGGGGTCGTTTTTCCCTCACTGGCGCCCTGCTTCGGAGGGGGGGGGTCGGTGAGAGTCTCTGATAGGCAAAGCGAAGAGGTCATTGATGGTGGACATGATTGCCCGACAGGCGGTGTGACAGCTGAAAATATTTCCTTTATTCCAGCTTCTGACGCACGCGCGGCAGGCTAAGCAGGGGGAGGGAGCAGATCCTCTGCACCATCCCGGGCTTACAAAAGAGTGGTCAAGTGTCCAACAAGACAGACGGAAATGCACACACTCCGCTAACCTGGTTTTTGTCGGACTCTGTAGATATGTTGTATTTTATGCGTTAGCTGCGAAGCTAAACTTTCCGAGTTTCTTCGTTTTTTCTCTACGTCACTTTCACGGCCTTGAGGCGTCGTTCCTCACACGTGAATTGCCCTCGTCTGCTTCTCTTGCAGTTTTGCGGTGATATCTGAAATTATACGCTTGTACTTTTTTTCTTGTTCCGGGTCTTTATTTTTCCCTTGATTGACTTCTCAGTGATATTTGCCTTCCTCAAACGTTTTTGTGACGATCTCAGTTTTTTATTGCACACGTTTTTTTGCGTGTCAAGTGTGGATTGATTGAGTGCTAGCTCCATGTCAGACCGAGGAGCACGGGCCCATAGCACATGTGTGTGCATACAAACTGGTATATAGGCTCCAACAAACAGTTGTTCTATCTTTAATCTACTCACCTCGTCTTCTTTTTTTTTCTATTTTCATTTCTGCCTGGCTTTGTCTTTAAGCTGCTCCCTATTTGTACAAGCACCTCTTCGGTGTGCTAGGTTTGTTATTTATGCTCCGGAGGTAACCGAGGCACGCTTTTGGGTCCGTGTGCGTGCACCCGCACGCATGTGTGTAAATTTTTGATGCAGCTGTAATACCGCACGTGGCAGTATGTGTATCGTTCTTGTCATCGTCGCCGTGGATTGGCAAATTTTCGCATCTGTCCGAGTAGTAGATCTTTCCTTCTTGGCTATCTTCACTCAATTGTGTTTTTTTTTAATTTGATTTCTTTGATTCTTCCCATTCATTCTTTTCATTCTCGCGTGGCCTGTGCTTCCGATAATGCCGTTATTAGGGTATGTCTGTATGGATATTCATATCGAACTTTCTAGATGCATTTTGGACTCCTTCCTTCTTGGCGCGTCGGGGTTCTGTAATGCTGCGTGGTTCTTGGTGGTGATAGTCCTCTTTTATTTATTTCGGCTAGCGGGATTTGGGGTATCTCAAGAGTTCTCCCTCATCCTCGCTTCCTCATTTTTCTTTGTTTTCTGCTTTCTAATTCATCTTGGCAAGACGTGGATTATTATTCTCACCTCATCAGCACTCGTTAATCTTGCAACACATGCGATGTTAACATTTTTTTTTTTTACTTCTCTGCGTATGAACGCACACGTACGCACATAAGAATCCTCGCGGGGTTTCACGGCAAGGAAGGTGGCTTTACGACGAAGGGCCGGGATGTACTGAGGATGTGTGTGTCGTGCGTGTCTTGGTGGCCTTTATTTATTGCACTGGGAGGATTTTTCTCCCGTTTGAGCTTCTGCTCGCCATGATGTTGCCTGCATCTATTTTATCCCGCATTTTTATTTCACTTTTGATGTGGAGGTTGAGAACGTGTTTTTTTTTTCCTTTTTGGATGGGCGTGAGGGTATTGGCATCTGTGCTCATGGAGAATCTAGAACAGGTCTGCGAAAGGCTGGAAGTCGGATTGAGTAGGCTACTGCACCCCGACTCCCACATTTTATTTTTCCGTGCGTCGATCGTCCAGCACTGTGCCTAAGCATCACTTGATTTATTGCTTCTTTTCAACATGAGGGCATTATTATATGTGCACAACCATATATTAAAACAAAAAATAATGTGAATCGTGGATGTTTGCTCATCTTTACACGATTCTCCTCCTCGATACCTGTGCATGTATATATATATATATATATATATATACTTTTTTTTTCTTTCTTGCATGCCTTTTTGGCGTGCCTCATGTCGTTTCTCTTGCGGGTGTCTTGCAACTCCCTTCTTAGTTTTCTTGACCATTTTCTACCTTCTATTACTTCTCACATATATATATATATATATATATTTTGTGTGCTTCTGATTCACGTCGTCTTTGTGTACGTTCCCCGGTGAGGTCTGTTGTCACCATCACTTTTTTCCCAACAACAAATGTATGTGATGCGCGTAGAAAAATATGTTGTGATTACTTTTATTTTAATAAAAGGGATTGCATGCTTGTTCAAACGAAAAGATGAAGGCGATAGAGGGCCAGCATCCCCCTGCACCCCTCAAGAAGCCGATATCTCTAGGTTAAACATATTCAGCGATTCGTCGCATATAGGTGCGGCTACGTGCGTTCCCGTCTACGTATTTCTGTGTTTTCCCTTTTTTTTTTTTGAGGGTATGCGAGTGTCTGCAGGGGGGAGGGTTACTCCATACCCACTTGCACGCCCCCCCTCCTCGTCACCACCGGTTTCGCTTGTGAGCACCCTCCTGCTGCCCCTGCTCAGGCTTCCTCGTAGTCGTGCTGTTGTGAATGGCGATCGTATAGTTCGAGGGTCTTGTTCTCCTTTCTATTACCTATTCCTTCTCTTGTGTGAAAAATGTTTGCTATTAATGTGGGACAGGGGCAGGTTAAAAAAGGGATGACTCTGCCAGAGAGTGGACGGGGATATTGCACACCGGTAGGTTTTATTTCATGCGAGGGTTTGAAAACACATGAATTGAGGTTCCTATTACGCTCTTATGTGCGTCGACAGCGAGGAATACATGTCCTATTTTTGTCATCTCTTCACCTTCTTTTCTTGTTGCATCGCGTATTTTTTTCTTTTTCCGTTTTCCAGGTCTCCTCACTATGTGTTCGCTTTCACTTTTGTTATTACTATTTTTAGTGCATATTTTTCTTCGTGTGATTTCTCTGTCAATGCTGCGTTTGCGCGAGGGGGGGGGAGAGGGAGGCTATTTGGCTTGCGCGTGCGGCGTTCTTCAGGCCAGAGCTCATGCGCAATGTGTTCCCGTGTGTGTTCTGCTCCACACAAACGTTGCCGTTATGATGGTGCACTCATTTTTCCAAGGCGGCTCGTCGTGTAGAGGCGTCAGGGCACATACATGACGATAAGGGAGGACTCATTCAGGGCCAAAGTGCACTAACATCAGCTCTAAGGGAGAAAAGAAGCGAGCAGCAGAGGCATTCGGTTGTGTGTGTGGGGGGGGGGAGAGGAGGTGGTCCATCTTTGCGCACACGAGAGCACATTTTCTTCTGACTTCGTCTTGATTCCGCCAGCGCAATTCTATCTCTACTTTTTTTTCGGTGACGATATACGCCCCTTGTCTTTCTCTCTTGCACTGGTTTATCCTTTGTTGATCGTGCACATGGGGCATGCAAAGTGGTTAGAGATCATTGAGGTATACTCACACACATCCACACGAATAGAGTAAGTGCTGCATGTCAAAGTGTTCCGTCAAACTCCCCTCGCACGCTCCGTCAATTCACCTGTCGGAAAAATCTCCAACGGTTGTCAACGTGCATCTCATTATCTCTGCGTGTATGTGTCTGTGCTAGCTGGACCTTTGCTTTGGGGAACTCGGATATATATTTATTTATATATTTAATGAGTGTTTTCATTTTCTCTTTTCTGAGTTTCGTACGCGTGTGCACACCCACATACACACACATACCTCTACTTGCGCGGGCATTCTTTATATCTGTACAGTGTTTATGTACATATATTTTGTGTTTCCTGTATGTGTATACCTCTATACGAATGTGGAGATACTCATGCATAATTAGAAAAATCCTATATCTATCTACATACTCGCTCTTCCTCGAGTGCACTGGTCCTTCTCGATTTTCGGCTGTGGATATGTGCATTTCTCTGTGTAAGTCTGTCTGTCTCTCTCTCTCTGTGTGTGTGTGTGTGTGTGTATGTTCAAGCGTACATGTACGCCTGTCTTGAGCAACAGAAACCAACAACAGAGACACTCTCAACCGAAATCGAGGGGAGGCACAGATGCACACACGAGAGGAGAAAAATGTAATGGTTCCAATCGATGAGGAAGGGTGAACAGAGATCATCAAAGTAGAAGAGGGAAAGCTCCAGTTGACCTCTCTTTGTGTCCTCCACCTGTTCTCATGTGTATGCATATATATATATGCATATACATATACATATATATAGCGCGGGGTAGAGGGCAGCGGAGTGGGCTGGGGCATACAGTCGCGTCCTTTGCAAGATCCTACCCTCATCCTGTTGAGGTCTCGTAGTGGCTGTGGCTGGTGTGCCTCTGCTCTTATGTCCCTCTGGCAGGACTCAATGCAATGCGTTACCGAGTTCCTCACTGGAAAGTACACGACCAGTGAGCGACTTTGGGGTGTCGAGGATGGTGAGGGCACTTGCTTTCCTCTTCGGAGTGCCGAGGAGTACCTGTGAGAAGTGTACATGGCTCCCTCCCCCCCTCCCTCCCTCCCTCCCTCTCTCTCTGCTCCATCACTTGTGGTTTTCTCAAACGGTGCTCACCCTCCTGATGTTTGCTGCAAAGAAGGTGGGCTTAGCATTTTCAGAGGAGGGGGGAGGGAGCTGTGCCTACGACGTTGTTTCGAGTGACGATGCTCCCAAAACCTTTATTCCCCCGTCTTTCTGCTCGTTTGCACTTGCTGAATTATTTGTTTCCAAACTCCAAAGCGGTCTGCTTTCGCGTGACTCCACTAACCCACGCATACAGGGTACTTCCCTCGCTCCCTCCCGCCCACATCACATGATAAACAACAAAAAGTGTCGGTACATCACACCCTTTTCCTGCCCCACTTCCAATTAATAATAATTAAATAATAATTATTATTACTGCTGTGTACTGCCTCAGGGTAACACTTTTATTCATTCTCTTATATCTCACTCCTATCGTGCATGCGTACCTGTACATGCATATCAATTCGTCACTTGGAAAATTCTCGTTTGCGCTGTTCAGCTGTTGTTCGGTGGTCATTCAATACTTTTTCCTCTACGATGTGGTTTGTATAAAGTTTTTTTTTTTTTTTGTGTCTAGAAAAGTGTATCGAATTTGTTCCACACTTTGCTTTTTTTTTTTTGGTTGTTTCAATCAATGCCTTCCACTCGCCCCCTCCCCCCCCCTTCATTCCACTCTCAGCGTAGAGGGTATATAGGGCAATTCGGCTGTACTCTCTGCGAAAGGCAGCTCACACGGGAGGGTAGCCGCCACACCCACATGGCGTACTAGTGCGCTGTGTTGGCCACACAGCAGCAGAGCCCTGAGATGGTCTATTCAGGCGATGAGGTTTCTCGAGCTTCTAGAGCTAACCCGAAACAGAGGCCCTGTTTGCTTTACTAGCGGTGCTGGGTAACGGGATTTTCATTTCTCGCTCGTGCAGTTCCTACAAAGTCGAGGAGCCGCAGCGACCTCCACGGCGCTGTTGTTGTTGCTCGGGGCCTGAAAGGAAGGAGGGTGCGTTGTCGCATGAATAAAATACGTGCGTCTTCGTGGCAGTCGTCTCTGTTTTCGTATTCGAGCGCTGAGATCTTCCCGACAGACTTTGCCCATTGGCGTACGAAAGAGAAGCAAACCGGGAAGAATATGTGTAGCACTGGCAAATTACTTTCGCCTAGTGGCTTAACAAAATGGGCGGGTGGAGGAGGGGGGCTACTGGAGTGTCAATCGAGGCCCATGTGGGCATCGATAATGACACTACTCGTGCAGAAGCCGCTTTGGCCGGGTTTTGTGCCTTGAAGAAAGGTGTATTCATGGCAAGTACCGCGTCCACGAAAGGGGACTCCCGTGACCACGGTATCTGATTTTAATCACTGCCTTTCTTGTTGTTCTGAATCTCACTGACAAATGAGCCGCGCCTCTCTCGTGCACCCGAGCCCCTGTCGCACCTATGGCGTGCTGGTTGACGGTTCGGCGATGACTGCGTGCGGGAGAAGCGGCAACGTTTTTCACACGACGGCTGGTGGTTTCTGGTGCACCCACTAGCCACAGCGCGGGGTTAGCGCATACACTGTCGTCTGACAAGCCAGAACGTTTGGTCTATTTCAGGTGTCTCATATCGCACCGAAGGTCACGAAACGACAGCTGCGATCGCTGACACGATCTTCGACATCGCTAGGCACACTCTCGACTGCTTGCACAGTGATCCTCTTTTCGAGGCTCGAAGCGGGTGGGAGTGAGTGGGGCAATCGAGCGCCCTGCGCCTGTCCTCTCTGAGGTGCGCTGCTGAAATCCAGGGCGCAACCGTGACTCTGTGCAAGCGCTCTGTGATCGTCTGTGAGAGGGAAGTTGCTTGTTGCAGGTACCACTCGTGACACTTGCAGCGACCCTGTCGGCCACGGAAATGTTCTGCAGAACCTTCATCTATACGTGGCAACGCCAATCAGCAGCGGCCCACTTCCAATTTCCGTGGGGTCCGCAATGGTGTGTCTCATAAGTGGGGCACTGGACACTTCACCTCGTCTTTCGGATGAGGTGAGGAGCCACTGAAGCCGTGAGCGGTATTTCCCACCGGGAGCCTCAAATTGAAGAAGTGTGTTCTGCCGCAGCTACCTGGGTGAGTACGAGAAGACTGCCGGTGTCTCGCAACGTCGGAGATTTCCCAAGACCGATTGCTTTCATTATTCATTTCACTCATCACCCCCCCCCTTTTTTTTTTTTGACACGTTGCGCCACGTACCGCATCCACTGGAGAAGGCACGCAGTGACCAAGAAACTCGCGCTCCACAGCAGCAAAGTGGAGAGGATTACCTTGGCGCACATTCTGACTAGCCGGAAACTCCACGTGGGATTCAGCAACAAATATGGAGGCAGTGTCACCTAGATGCAAATCTATTTTCTCATCCATATCCGTTGCTCCTCTGAAGTAAACACTCCAGTCACACACAGGGAGGGGGTCCAGAGGATGACTGCTCTCGACGAAGAAGAGGGTGCACAAAACGCTCATGACAAACTCAAAGACTCAATGTTCACTACTCCCAATCGATGAGGATGCGATGCAGGGGGGCCGTGCTCCATATTGTGTGTGGATTTGGTGTGCGTGTGGAGCATATGGAGAGGCCGGCAGTGCTGACGAAATTCAGGACCTATAATCTGAGGGCTATGGTGAGGAGGTCCTGCCAGAGATTTTCCAGCTCGATCCATGGTATCGATTGCGGCGATGAGAGCCCAAGCGATGCTCACATCACGGTATCCGGTCTATGTCGTCTGTCTGATGGCGTCAAGCTGCAAATGTGTTGGAGCGAGGTCGCGTGGATCACCGTTCTGGCGTAGAAACGATATGGAACTTGATGTCATCTCGTCCTCCTGCGGCCACGATGCTGACACCACCGGTGACCTTCGCTGAGTCAACGAAAAGGTCGATGGGAGAGGGTAACTAAACACGAGGGGCATTATTATTCTTATTATTATTTATTATTTTATTATTAATATTATAGGGACGTTTATTCACATCAACGAATAGCAGTGCGACTAACTCACAGTTGCATGTGTCACGCAGTCTGCTTTGTTCCACCTTTGCATTGGGGATCGCTCACCGGCAAGATGGATGATGATACGACTGCCACAAATAATATCGGTCACGCGGTGGCTGCAGGGATTTTCGCTTCTCGACACGCTCACTTGCATTTTGTCGACAACAACAACGGTTTGATGCGCGCTTCTCGTATCAGGAAGACATGACTTCGGTTGGGAGCAGTTCGCCGAAAAAAGAAAAATGTACCTGAGATCAAGCGAAGAGGGAATACTTCCTCATATATATATATATATAGTATATATATATATATAATATATAAGTACTATAACGTACGTACTAGTCTGTCGTAGTACCGTACGTAGTAACGTATAACGGTTACGAAGGTAACG
>CM007317.1:1240970-1303070 GCA_000333855.2 Endotrypanum monterogeii
AGAGAGAGAGACGTACGTACTCTACTATATATATATATATATATATATATATATATATATATATATATATATATAACCGGCCTATGCTGTGCTTGACAGTCTAGTATCGAGAAGCTTAAGGTACCAAGGGGCGACCTATTCGAGCGATTGGAGCGTTGTTACCCCCGCGTGTATGTGTGTGTGATGGGGATGGCGCACCGTAACGGCACCCAAACCCAAATTTTCGTACCAATGCTGTGTGTTTGTATGTGCTCTGTGAGCGGAAGGATCGAACGCACGTCATTACATGTCTTTTTTTTCGTCTAAGTGCGACTGACGCTCAACTCTTTAGTTCTGACAGGTGAGTGGTGCTCGGTGTATAGCCGACGGGATGTCCAACGGTGAGAATCCATGCGACTATCTTTGCTGATCTCCTTGAGCAGCATCACCATGCGTGCTCTCAGTGTCGACTGGAGCAAGCATTATTGTCGCCTTGATGCTTTTAGCTGCTCCTCTCGCGAGTTGCTCGTCACACTCGTTTTCCGTCGCTCTTGTTTCTTCCCCTCCTTCATGCGCTGCGCTCACTTGTCTGCTGCTGCTGCTGTTGCTGTTTCTAACGAGTCTGGCGTTGGCGCAGCGTGAGATGCTGTAGTCGACCTCACCGCTGACGTGAACGAGGAAGAAATGGCTCCCCATCCCTCCCTTCCCCTAAAAAAGAGCAACAACAAAAAGTATAGTGTAATCAACTCATTTATCGACGGACCCTCCTCTCCTCATGGCCTCACCCCCTATCGACATCTAGTAGTGTCGTTTAAACGAGTGGTAACAACAGAAAAATGAAAGGTGTCTAACCTGGCAGACATTTTGTTCTAGAGGCAAAGGACCTCGTCCCTACAGAGGTATCTGACCCTTTTACGTCTTCTGCTCCACCGTCCTCTCCTCTCCGCTCCTCTCTTTATCACATGCCCTACTCCATGTTCTGGGGCGCCTTCCCCCCCCTCCACTTCAAACTATCTTTCTCCTGCGTTTACCATGGTCCGCAAGTCATTGACGTTGAACAGGCTCATCCTCTCACCCCCCCCCACAATCTTCCGCCGCAGTCATCATCTTCATCGCAGGGAATTTTAACTTTTCTTAGTTTTCACCGCTTTCCGTTTTGTTGCTTGACCCGTGGCGTGTTTCCATCCTGTCGATTGTTCTTTGCGCATCTACACACGGATAACACACACACACACACACACAAACACACATTCTTGCTCTTAGCAAGCGACACTTCACGCTTGCTACCTTTTTTTTTGTTTGGGACACATTTTTAGCTGTGCAGTACCTTTGCTATTTGCAAGTGGTCTCCCTGCATCCTTTTTGTGTACAGATTGCATTCTGGGCTCAATTCGCTTCCTTGGCTCCCTCTTCGGCGAACTCTCTTTTTTTCTGGCTTCGGCAGATATATTCATTTTCTCTCTGTGTGTGTGTGTGTAGCTGAGGTGGAGGGTGCTGACATAAGACACAGTCGTGACATCGGCAAACGGCTGTCCTTCTGCAAACGGTCCAGCTATGGCTGCCAGTGCGCCAATGGCGGTTCAGGAAAGGCGAGAACTAACTAATCCCCCCCCGCAAGGTCTGCTGTCCGCGCAAGGCCAGCATGAGCCTGTGCAATTGTCTGGAATTACTGCAGAGCACACATCATCCAGGGAATCGTATCCATCAGACTTCCCCAACTATGACGCCAGCGCGCGAAAGGCGACGTATGCGAAGCGTCTGCACCATGGCGAGAAGCACACGAATCCACCATCGAGTGGTGTTCAGTCTGCTGAAATGCCGCTGCGCGGGGCGGCTGATCCGCAACGGGTGAACCGCAACCTCCCCGATGAGAACCCAATGTATGCTCACTGGATGGGAGATCGATCTCAGTACACCTTCAACATTGATCGTGGCACTTTTGCAAACCACGAATACCGTAAAGGCTCCTTCCACGACAGGGCATTATCGGGTCGCATGCCAGGATCGATGATGATGGGTCGCGCGGGCTCCATGTTCGGTATGGGAGCCCCGCCGATGTCTATATATGGGATGGGCAGCTTGTACGGGGGAGGGTTTTCGCGCCCGGTCTCAGTGCTTGGGAGTATGTACGGTAGTCAGTATGGGATGGGCTCCATGTACGGGATGGGTGGCCCAATAAACGTTATGGGATCTTTCTACAGCATGGGGATGCCCAGGGGCTCTATGATGTATCCGATGGGCTTGGCAGGTGGTTCAACTCGCTCAATGTACTCCATGAACGCCGACAGCCAATTCGTTCCTAACGGGTTCGGCAGCGCGTATGGGGGAGAAGCGTCTCAGAGCAATCCGGGCAGCATAAAGCAGTACGACGGCAGCAACTACGGCATGTCCGGCATCGGTAACAGCTATGAACCGCAGGTCGGCTACGGTCCCACTGGTGTGAATGACAAAGGTGAGGCCGTTCAATTAAACGCTGTGTCCCATGAGAATGCCTCGACAGGCGGCCCTGTCGGAGAACAGGCAAGTCGGTCGAAAGAAGTCGACCCTGCTCCCAAGTCACTGCAGGTGTCCCCTGGGATGAAGTCGAGCAGCGGTACGCATGCCTCAACAGCCGAAGCGACCAGTGCTGCGCCTGGAAAGAGCAGCGATCGCAAAAACGACGTGGCGGGCTTGCTGGTTGTTTCCGCTGGCACGAGCCAGGAGGTCCCAGTCGTGTTGCCGGGCAACCCGCCAGACGGAATGTCTGCGGAGGAGGTTCTCCGCACTGGCCCCGAAGCGCAAGCCACGGCCCTCAGAGTGAAGCGCCACAAATACTGTCGTGATTTATACAACAGCGTCAACGGTGGCCACAACGTCGCGTTGCTGATCGCGACTGACGGTACCCCAGAATCTCGCTCCATGGCAGCGGTGGTAGCGACAGAAGTGCTCGCAGAGGCGCTTTCGGAAGCGGCAGAGGCGGCTGCGCGTAACGGCGAGCTTGGGTACTACGACGCTCAGGTCTCCGCGTGTGCGCTGCCCAGTGCTACAAAGTTGATCGACTGTGTCAGCAGCAACGATGTCAAGGAAGTCGACGTTGGTTCGCACCCAGTCTTCGGTCCCGCTTTGCTGAACGTTGGCGCCGTAACAGTGCGCAACACAGTATCTGACATGTCCCAGGCTGGCACGGCCATCGTTGCGGCGTGCGCGAAGACTGATGCCCACGTTGTTGTCGTTGAGGCTATTGTTAAACAGGTGCGACCGGCGCAGAGAGGCGACAGTCAGACAGATGTGCTGTTGTCTTCAATTTTATTTCTTATCAGCAACGTTACAAAGGAGCAAGAGGCTTTTTTCGACTGCTTGCGCAACGAGGCGTACGTCCCACCCGCCCTCGTCAAAGGTTGCATTGGCGGCGCATGCCGTACCGTGGCTGTGCTTTGCCTGCCTCACTGTACAGATCCGTCCAATGCCCAGGAAGCGCTGGCCTCGCTTCACCGCATCCGCAACACCGCTAACTCGATGCCTCGTAGTGGAAATCTCGCTCGGTTCATCAGCTTTGCCGCTGGTGAAAACGAAAAGTTGCGCCAGAGGCCAGGGATGGACGCCGCCGTGCTGGAAAAGGTGGATGCGATGCTCTTGGACGGTCACAATATGCTGGCGGATCCTCGTAACACCCTGCCCGTAGCGTATCCACGAAGTCTGCAGCGCCCTCCTAATTCCATGAATACCCCGCAGCTCTCGTCGCGCGACCTCAACGCCCACGCCGCAGAGAAAGCGCGCGACGCGTCGAACCCAGTTCGTGTGGCTGTCATTGCAACTCCGCAAGCCAGCAACGATGTTCCACCGACGTTCAGCATTGGACCCGACGGCAATTCCATCGTAGACAACACTACCGATACGCAGGCGTCTGCGCTAGAGGTGGTAGTGCGCACGCGGGACGATTGGCGCAACGTGACGCTGGGGCAGGTGAGTGAGGTTCAAACACTGTTTGAGAACGGCAACAACACTGCCATAATTGGCGCTACCTCGCCGAGCGAGTTGAGCACATTGAGCAAGCATCCGCTGTGGCTGTCGTACAAGCGCATGGTTTCGTCCCTTCTGAGCGTGGCGACACAGAAATACAAGTCGGCCGAGGTGAGTCTCAGTGTTACTCTTCTCGGTGGCAACGAGGTACTGGCGGACTTATTGGTAGACATGGAGTCGGAAATACCGACGGTGCAGGCCCCGCGGAAGTTATCTGTAGCGTACTCTCCACTATTCGGTCCTACAGTGTACAAGGCAACCATAATCAAGCAGCCCACTCCTCTGCAGCTTGAGTCGACGATCAATGCTGCTCTGTACCACGTGCCGACGATAGCGCAGCAGCACCCTGGCAAAAAAATAGTGATTGTTGCCTCGGCTGTCATGAAGGGGGTGACTGCCACTGACGTCTACACAAGCTCGATGCTCGCAGCAAGTGCCATGGACCCGACGTTTTTTATTGATGTCCTAGACAAGAAGCTGGATGTGCCGCATGAGCTCTTTGAATATGCATTCGGTGGTCCCTGCTGCACCTTGTTTCTTGCTCACGTTATCCAAGGAGACGCAAACGTAGGGAAACTGGTGGAGTTGATGAATCGACTCAACAACACACAGAACCGCAGCGTGCGAACGTGTAGCGTGAAGAAATTTATTGCGTTTGCTGAGGAGAGCCTGAGGAGAGCGGCTGACTCGGCAGCAGCAGCTGGATCGTCTGAAGAGAAGGAGACGATCTTACGCAGCAAGAGGAGCATGGAGGTGTTCTACTTGGAGTACAAAACTCTCATCGAGGATCCCGAACATAATGACCCAAAGACGTACCGCCGAAGCGGTGGGGGCACTAGCTCCTCCAGCAATGATCGAGTGCCGTCCAACAAAGCTCGTAAAAATGCTAACAAAGGCGTTGAGAAGGGCAACGAGCGCGACAAGGCTGATGCAGACGCGCGTTCTTCGGGGAGTCACCACAGCTCTGGTCACCGTAACGCCGCGAAGGACTCCGCTACGCGTTCTCACTCTCGCGGCAAGGTTGATGCAGACGCGCGCTCTTCGGGCAGCCACCACAGCTCTGGTCGCCGTAACGCCGCGAAGGACTCCGCTACGCGTTCTCACTCTCGCGGCAAGTCTGATGCGAACGCACGAAATTCCCGGAGTCACCACCGACCGGGTCACCGAGGGTCTTCTGCAGGTGGAAAGGGGTAACTGCCCGTGTTTGTGGAGTGTGAGCACGGAGGTGTTTGTGTCGGCAGCACGCAGCGGGGCACACAACAACTGAGAGCGTCGGTAAGACGAGGAAAACCGGTTAGCACTGCGCTGTGTGATCCTTGAGTCTTCTGTCCGATCCCCTCCCTCCTTCCTTTCCCGCTCACCCTGACATATACCCAACTATTCGCTGTCGGTAACACCGTTGTGCGCACCTGTGGCGTGCAATGACACTTTTCTACCTGTTCATTTGCTACTGTGTTTTCATTCATACAGTTTAGCGTACTGGAGGGGAGGGGGGGGGCGGCGGTGCACGACCTTCTCCGTAACCCAACATAGTCTCGATATTTCCTCTACCGGTTGCTCTCAGGCATGCGCGTTGGTGGATATATAGACTTGTCGAGTGTAGCGCTCTGCTCTGTAACGTGAACTCCCTCCACGACACGCGGTTCGGGCAAGAGCAATCGTATCTCTCCCATTTTTTTTTTTTTTTGGGGGGGGGGGTTGGCAAAAAAAAGTATAGATTGTCGTGTACTGAATACTGATAAGGTCTTTGCCGCTCGTTTTTGAGAGATGATCGATTGTGTGTGCGAGCGTGTGTGTATGTTTCGGTCCATCTTGATTTTTTACTACTGCACGAAGATGACACTGGTGTGTATCCGTCTGCTTTTTTTTTTTGCAGGTCCTCTATCGCTACATGTCTCCGGTCTGATAAGCTTCTGAGAATCCTTTTTTATGTTTTTTTTTCTTCTCTTCGAGTGTCATCATGACCCTACACATTCCGAATAAAGATATTATTCACTCTTCTCGTTTCTTGTGTCGTGTCTTTTCACAGATGAGCCGTTCCGCATGTGTACAGATTTTTGTTTTTCTGTTGATGTTTTTTCCTTTTTTGTGTCAAGATTTACAAGCTGATGTTCAGCTTATTATTATTATTATTCGATGCCTTTTTTGAAGGAAACTTGGATAAGCTGCTTGCACGTTTCCTTTCACCATCTTTTCTCTCTCCACAACCATGTGCTGCGGAGGCGCTTCAGCCACAAGCGACCGACTATCTAAGTCGATCAACCTGTAGAGATTCACACACACACACACACACACATACCAAAGTAAGTGCATTCAAGAGGGACAAAAAAATTATGTGCAATGTAGTGAATATAGCACCCGCTCCTTTCTCCGAGGACGCAGTCGCCGATCGAGCACACTATCTGTTACGCGCATGCACCAATAATATATATATATATATATATATGTCTGTGTTATCGTGTTGGCAGTGTATATATATTTTTTCAAAAATTAGTTTTAATTTTATGTCGCATGCGCTGTCGTCGCTTCTGATCTTGTGACTTTCCTTTCTCCGCCTTTTTTTTTCTTGTGGGTGTCTCGGTTTTCGAGCCGCCGCGACGGTGCAATAACGGGGCGGCAAGGTACATCGAGCTCATTTTTTCTGCTTACGTATTTACATCAATTGTGTGTTTGGTGCTCACAGATGAATTTACGGTGTACAGATGCCTATCTTGTCATCATTTCTGCGCCATGTGATTGCTGAGGTAGCTGTGGTTCCATTTGTTCGGATAAACGCCTCCAAAGACTTTGACTCCTATTAGCACGCTGTGTGATTCTCGGGCGTCTAGAGACGTACGCTTTCCGGGGAATGCGTGTTTCCTTGATGTGAGTAGAATTCCAAAAAAAAAATTATATATATATTTTCCCACTGTGACGGATATTACCATCATGACATGCGTCTCGATAATTATCGCAATAGAGGACAAAAAGAGATACGACAGTTTTTTTTTGTATTTTATACGGTGGGTCTGATTTTCCTCAGCTTGCTTTTATTTTTTGCTTACCTTGGCTATTTTTTTGTTGTTCTTCTCACCTACTGCGCTGGGAGATGTCTGCCGCGTGTCGTCCTTTCTACCGCATTTGGTTTTGGCCTTTTTTTTTCCATTCATTCTATTGCGGCTCATGTGAACAGATATCTTTTTTTCTGCAAAGCCGGGTAGGCGTTGCTCCTCCTTCTGGTCGCTTTTATTGTTCTCGTATCGTTTCTCCAATCCCCCTTCTCGATTCCCTCTCGACCCCTTGTTCTCATCGGTTTTTTTTTCTTTTGCGAGATTAGTGTGCCCTTCCTTCCCGTCTTGACAGGGTGCGGGATGCGCTGATGCCTGTGCGTGTGTGCGTAGAAAGGAATGAGAAAAGAGGAATAAAAGAGAGAGCAGACGAAAGAGGTGATGTATTGTAGCATGGGCTCGCTTGAGAGCCCTCATTTTTTTTTGCCTTTCTCCACCAAACGTTCAAACACAAAGTGCAGCCTGTATGCTTTCCCCCCCTCTTTTTTTAAATCTCGCTCGATCATACTTGCGGAATGCCATCCCGGTGTATAATCAGTAACCTCAAGGCATTTCAGGAGTGGGAACTGTAATGCCCAAAATAGAGATTCACGATGACGCCCACAGATGCGGACATACGGAGGTTTGAAGACTGAGTTTTATTCCCACGAAGCAGAGATGAGCCGCACAATAACCTGCTGAGGTTTAGGTTATTTTGAAATGTTCTCTCTTTGGACACACCCACCCACCCACACACACACATACACACACACACAATCAGCACACAGGCATAAACTCCTAAGAAGTTGTGCATCGTGGGAGAGGCACATAGAGTGATCCCGTTCTACGGGTGCATGCGATCTTTATCTTTTACAACTATTCTGTGTGTGTGTGCATTGTCGCATTTCACTAAATGACGTTTATTTATTATCTTTCTTCACGTGTTCCCGTGCCATGATCTATTTTGTCTCATTGTGTTACGTTTTATTTGCTCACATTCATATGTTGACACACACGCGCTTGAAATTCCTCGAGGAGGGATTTTCGGTCCCTCTCCCCCCCAAAAAACGTCTGCGTCTATTTCCATACATATGTATATAAATGATGTTATATATATATTCTTCAATTGCCCGTGAAAAGTGTAGAGATCAACGACTAGCGTGTGCTGTGACGCCTCTCTGCTATCTCTTTCCCTCGGGGATAGAAAAGTAAACCAGTCTCATCCGTGAAGAAATGCTGAGCTCCTTTTTTTTTTTTTTGATGAGTTCGCAAAGAACACCTCATATTTTTTTGTGAAAGGGAGGGACGCCAGGGCGCGACACGATCGGGAATCGATCGATTATTCTTTCTTGTATTCCCTTGAGGCGAAGTATATGTACCTCAATCTTTTTTTTTTTCGCGAGATTCATTCTCACGAGCAGATGGCCAGGGAGGTCTCTTCATTACCACTCTCTTCACCCCACCCCCTCGTAATGCCACTGCTATTCTCTCCAGTAGTGCGCCTAGGTCATGTGAATTTCTTCATTACTTCACCCTTGCAGGCAGGAGGGTTGGAAAAGGCGATGACAACGCACTGACTTCAGAAAACAGACATTGCCCATGACAGCAGCAATTTTTTTTTTTGGATAAGGGCCACTTGGTATGTACCAGTGCGATCTTGACGTGAGTGACACGACAGGGCAGGTGTACCTGTGTGGAATTTACGAAAGACGACGTGTGGTCGTGCTGATAAATTCACTGTAAAGCTCTTCGCATGCCCTACTTCTTTTTTGCTTACTTTGACGGTGTTGCGGAGAAAGAACACATGTGAATGCGAAACAACCGTGCTGTGGTGGAATCTTTCTTTTGATTCTTTCTTGTACGAAGCACCCCTTTTCTCCACAGTCTTTTGATTTTCTGTGGGTCGTCCTCATCTCTGTATCTTCAGTGATGCCTCCTGCTGCTTTTTTGCTTGCGTGTGAGTCTCTCTCTGTGTGTGTGTGTGTGTGTGTGTGTGTGTTTGCTTCAACACAGGCCTTCTTTTGTTTCCCTGTTCCATGAGATTCTGGTGGATGGGGTCATTAGCGTCTGTGCGTCTTTCTCGCACCAGTTTATATCACCCCCTTTGTCGCCTGTTCCTCAGCAGGTTTATGTGTATTTTCATTTTTTTTTCCCCTCCTCTCTTCTTCGCCTCTTCCTCTTGTTTGAACTCGCTTTTTCATTCATGTCGTCTCCCCCACACTTCTCTCATGTCCTCCTCCCAGTGATGAAGGGCGAGGTGTTTACGTTTTTTTTTTTCCGGTGAGCGTGTGCGATAGGAGGAGTGAGTTGGTGACTCTAGTGTAGGTCGTTGTGTAACGGTTGATAGCTGCGCATTCCGTATCGGGTAATATTTCTGCTTTTGTGTTGTTGCGTTGCTCAGGTCGACAACATTGAGAGGGGTATGCGTGTACGCGGGGGCATGCTTAGGTCGGGGTATATTCTTCTTCCTCCAATTGTCTTTTTTTTTTTTCCAACTCCCCCTCCCACTGTCGACAGGTGTCTTCGTTTTTTTTTTGTTTTTCCCTTCCTGTTTATTTATTTAATACGTCTGTGTGCCTTTTTATCCCCCCCCCCCAGCGCTACCGAAGATAGAGGGAAAGTTATGAGAAGGGAAAAGCATTCTCACTCATTTGCGCTACACCCTAGCCCAGTCATCACCAAACATGTTAGACATTAGAGATTTTGGGCTCACCATTGCTACGTTTCACAGACTGCTTGTTTCGATCTCGATCCTATGTCTTCATTTGTCTACGTCTTCAGCTCCGCGGGATTAAATGGGGGAGAGGGCAGGAGTGGCTTCGCATGGTTTGAGTGTATCCTGTATACAAATAAACTTTTTTTCGCACATGATCTGAGCCGCTCTTTCTGAAACCACCTGTCTATTCATTGCGTCATTGCACCGGGCACTGCTCACATTCATGTAGGTGTCTTCCTCTTCCGCACTCTGTGGGCGGTCTCTGCGAGCATTAAGGAAATAAATAATGCACTGGCGGCCTGAGTGGTCACGCGCAACGCAGATGGGTTTTCCTCCGTTTCTTCTTCAACGCCCCTTCCCCCTCCCTTTCGTCCAGAGATCTCCAAAACATCGCCTGCACCACTTACCCGTTCATACCAACTCTATTTCCAGTTCGTGTGCGTGTGTGTGTGTGTGTGTGTGAGGAGGTAGGGGGGGGAGAAGCGGGCGAGCGGTCGGGCTGCTTGTCATGGAGAGATGATTCCCTATTTCTTTATCTCCGCGCCTCTTTTATGCCACACTTTATCTGTCCACTCCTGCTGACTTCCATGCCGTTCACGTACGGCTTGCCCACGTAACGCCCTTTTCTATTGCAATTGTTTCAGAATGACACTGGATCCCTGGGAGTATAGGTTTCTTTGACATACAAAATAAGGTCCGTCCACTCATCCGTATACCCACACTGCTGCATCATCTCCACCCTCTAGCGATTTTCTTCTCATTTTCTCTTTCCACCTCCTGAGGTCATATATACATTTATATGCAGACACGCCTGCGTAGGGAATCCTCATCGTACTTCACCCGCCACTGCTCGGGGCTTTGGGTGGTGTGAACGCTTTCCCCCCCTTCTCAACGCGGAGGCCCCTTCGGGCGACGTCAGCTAACACAGACGACGTGCTCCCCTTCACCTCCTGCAGCCCAAGTGTGCTTTCTGCGTGTAGACGCGTGAGTGTATACGTGCCTGCCAGTCGTCGCGCACGACTGCACCGTCAGTTTCTTTCAGTCTGGACTGAGCTCTTATCTACGACCCCCCACTCGTTGACTCTGTGTGTGTACATTCAGATCCCGGCCCTTCCCCCCTTATCACCTGCTTTCTTTTTCCAACCTGCACCACACCACCGGCAAGGATGCAGATGCACAACAACATGTATTCGCAGCGGATGGAATGGCTGATGCGTCAGCAACAGCTGCCACAAATGCAGGACAGCCGAAACGCATTCCCGTCACGTGTCTACCACTTGGAACCGTTGAATGCGAACCCGCAGTTTAGTAATGTGAATGGTGTAATGATGAGTCAGCATGCTGGTGGCGGTGTCATGGGCGGCATGTCGGCATACGGTCCGGGTCCCGTGAGGGGGAACACGCAGGACGGTTACAGCAGCTTTTTGGAAGCGGGTGTCGGCAATGGGGCTGCCTTGAGTAGTAAAGGCATACACCGCACGGGCTCGATGGGGTACGGCAACGCTGGAGTGGGTGGTCCGAACGGTGCGCCAAACGGCATAGGCGCCTCTCTTTCTGCCGGCACGGCTTGGCACAGTGCTGATCGGAGCAACGTCAATTTTCAGGAAGTGTTTAACGCCGCGGCCAACCCGCTCACGCAATATTCTGTAGCGTTGCAGGACGACGGAGAGCCACTGCTATTCCCCCCTGGAAAGATTCTTGCGCAGTATCCGACTGAATATCAACAACAGCTCGTATTCTACTACCGACTCCTGCGCCTGCAGTACCCGCAGTTGTATCAGCAGTACGTTGACTACTACTACAAATACTATGAGCCACTCTACTACCCCCCAAACCCACCAGCACCCGTCAAAGAGGAGGTCCCCGTAAAGCCTTCGAGGAGGCCGCCACCACCGAAACCAAAGGAACCGCGAGCGGAGACACTGCCGCCGCCGCCCGTCATCTCGCCGCCCGTGTACACGTTACCGCCGCCGTCACAGCCGCCACCAGAGTTACCACCACCGACAGAAAGCTTGCCCCGAACTGCATCCACCCTCAGTGGAGGACTTAAGCGTCAGAGTTCTTTGCGGCGTCAGAATTCGATACGCCGAAACGAGGTGAACCAACTGAAGAACGAAGGCGGTCTAAGGCGTCTTCCGAGCATGCGAAAGGAATAGGACTCGGCCGAGGGGAAAAAAAAGGTGTTTTGAGCTGGAGAGAGATTGGCATGACTTATGAAACTGTGCAGACCGCATCGAGGGCGAGATCCATATTTATTGAGTCTGACTGACGCAAACGGAGGGTGGTACAACGACGTCTACTCGATCGGTCGCATTTGTTGCCTCCTCCGTCGTATTTAAAAAAATGTATATAAATATATATATATACATATATATGTGTGTGTATGTGTACATATTGCGGTGTATTCACTGTCGAAGGCTTCTAATGTTTTTTTGTTTTTTTTGACTGGATGCGATGGTGATAAGATTCCTTTCCTCTTGTGCACAAGATTTCTATGTGTCATTCACTATGTTTTATTCATCTTTTGTTGTTCCATGTTCTCTTCTTTATTCCGGTGGGACATTCCAAGAATATTCTCCCCCTTCTCGTTTCTCTCGTGGCTATCGCGTTTTTGCGTCGTGTTGTTCTTCACACGATCAATCCGGTATTTCTATCTTCCCTTAGCGCTCGTGTTTTGTTTCCGCCTCTATTGCTCAACAGCTATGTTTTATTTCCCATATAATACTATGTATATATATATATATATATACATATATACATATAGTTTTTTTTAGTTTTTGAAGGGACTTTGATCACTTCACAATATATGCTCTTCTTGTGATCGATTTCACATTTTTTCCTAAGATGCTTAGCACTTGGCCGTATCTTTGCCGTGTAGATAATACCACTTATTAGATTCGACCTTTTTCTTCTACCCTGCCGCTCACTTTCTCATCTGTTTACTTCCCACAAACAAGTGCTGACGCGACCTTGTCGTTTTTTTTTTTTTTACTTGTCATATGACTACTAGTTGCTCTGTTGACTCTTACTTGATATATATATATATATATCCATATATTCTATTCTGGCCATGTATATGTGTACATGCCATTGCAGGAACGAGGACATCTGTCTGGCCCCTTTCTCCACCTCTTTTATCACCTGACTGTCCCTGACATTTTTGTTTTCACCCTATTTTGCCTCATGTGTGGATCTTTCGTCGTTTCACTTTATTTTTTATTATTATCAAACCTATTCGTTTCCTGAATCTCTTGTACACAGACACCTGGTGAAAAAAAGATCAATCTGGAGGAGGAGGGGGGGCCGCTTATCACCGCGTGGTATCGGCGGAGCGTGGTGACGTGGTCCGGCTAGGGTAGCCGAGTTTTCATGGGCCTACCGCACATGCCCTCGCTATTCGGTACAACCTGAAGGGGCCTGTGGAGAAGTCGGGGTGGTCACGGTTTAGGGGTTTCAAGGACGCCCTCATTTAATATCTAGAGCAGCAACATCATCGACGCATATGTGGGCCGGGGGAAAACAAACACAAAAATGCAACGTTCGAGGTCAATCAGGAGTCTTCATTGTATGCATAGCTGTCACTTTCCGGCTGCTGCGCCACTAAGCAAATGCTGCAGCGAAGCTTTCTCTTCTGCGGCGTAAGTTGCATTCGGGACTCTTGTGAATGTTGCAAGGGCTTAGGAGGATGCGCGCTCGTGGAGAGAAAGGGTGGGGCTTTACCTTATTATATCTCATTTCTGGGAGGATATATCGACTCTGACATGTGTACTCATTACCCTGATCACTGGTCGAGCGCCTTGCAGATTCATTCGAAAGAATATTTATGTTTTTTTTTTTTTTGTGGTCACTGCACTTTTCCCACCTACTCTCCTCTCCGTATTTACCATTCTTTTTCACTTCCCCCTTTCAAACGCCCCAGGACAGTCCTCCACATCAAAAGTGAAACCTGTGAGGGCGAGGGTCACCGGGGAGTGCTCTTTATCGATTTCCCTCTTTCCCCGTCCCTTCCCTCCTCCCTGTTGAGGGACAAGAAGGTGAAATGGACGGCAGCGGCGTCCGCCAAGTTTGCATTCCCGCTCCTCTGTTCTTCTACATTATTCTTTTTTCTATGCAGTTACAAATATTTGTTTTTCGTATTTCACAATTTTGCGTTTCTGTTTCCTTTCGCCTTTCTTTTCTGCTCTCATTGCGAACTCATTTTTTATTTGGGTTCATCGTTCCCGCACACAATGCTGCTTTATCGCCGGGCTCACAAATATTTGCCTTTTTCACGGCTAGCAGAGATGGTTTTGTAAATTCCTGGTCTCTTTTTTTTTTTTTGGGGGGGGGGGCATCTTATCTTCACCACAGGGTGGAACGAATCAAAGACAGTGGGCCTCATCAAATAGGATGGTCTTACGAGAATGAATCGCTCCTCCGATGCACCTATCTATGAACGCTTGTGCTCCTGTAGTACTGAGCGATAAGCAGCCGAGCTGTGCTTTGGCAGATCTGTCATGCGAGTTCAATGAATGCGTTGCAATGCTCCATCTCCGCGGGCGTACGTGTCAGCAGATCGACACTCCCTCCTCTTCCCAGCGAAATGGAGGAAGGAAGAGGGTGAAAATTACGTGTACGCAGCTTGTCAAACAATTGGCAACGAGAAGGGGGAAAAAACCGCCCACAGCGACGTAGCTCACGTTCAAATGTCTTCTGAGTGTACACTATTATATGCGCACACAGCGATTAGCGTGTTTGGATGTTCGTACTTGCGTGTGCATGTTTGCCTATCTGCCTTTGTGTCTTCACAACGTAAGGGCTAAAGGGGTATTCCCACTGCTGACGGGAAAGGGACGGCAGAGAGGAACAAGTTTTCAGAGTCCCGTCACTGGATCTTAGTGGACTCCAACCAGGTGTAGAGCAAGGAAAGGATCATCTGCGTCGCGCTGTACAGGAGCTTCATGTAAGGACCCTCTGCAGCAGTTTAGATCCGAGTCGGGCCACGTAGAGCTGGCCCAGGCTGAGGGAGCGGGTCAGTGTCCCTCCCGCGAGTGATCCGCAGTGCTTGTTTCACCTTTGTCGGGGATTATCATGGTACATAGAAAAACAATATATAAAGAAAGATCCTTCTGTGTCCCCCAATCGAAGAATATTTTTTTTGTAAGTTGCACTTCGATTGTACGGTGGGTCTCGTGTATTCCTCCTGCTTCCCCTCCCGCTCTTTCTCACTGCTTACTGCTTCACATTGTGATGAGTGATTGACCTTTCCCTTCTCATTCTTCTTCTGGTTTGCGAACACCACATGTCCTGCATCCTCGCTCTTCTCTGACCTGCGTCTTTCGCTTTGCGCGCGGCACGCATAGTCACGGTGATATCCCTCCTTACCTGCATTGCAAAAATATGTTCAGTGGGGTTGCAACGTGCCTCTCACCGGCACACCAACTCGATTGGCTTGATTTCAATCTCACCATAAGTGTCTGTAGTTTTTTCTTCTCTTGGTGTGTCTGTGCGTGCGTGGGGTGGCTGTGGGACATTGCGTTCCCTCGAAAAACGGCGTTGCACGGAAACTTTCTTCATGGCATCTTCGGAGTCTCCCTCATCTTTTTATCCCACTTCTTTTTTTTCCTTTTTTGTCAACTGCGGCCACCGATCTTCTCCCCACATATTTTCGCGCTCGGCTCGTTCTCCGGCTCGTTTGTCCGCCTGCGCGTGAATGAGATAGCAGGGAGACTGCTCCTCTCTTTTTTTTTTGTTGTTGTTGGTTTCCATGTCCGGGTGCGCTCCACACATCTCAGTGTTCTCTCGAGTCATCGTTTGGTACCCCTCGTGATCCGTGGAGCTGTTTGCAGCTCATTTCTGCCGACTATCTCTCTCTTGCTTCAGGGTTTACTTGGATAAGGAAAAAAAAAATGGGGCGACGAAAGGCCGTGGCGCGGGAAGAAAAAGGGAGAAGGCGTCTCCCTAGTGTGTGCAGAACGCAGTCCTCGAAAATAGACGAGCTCGAGAGATTTGATGGAAAGGATTCCCGCCAGCAAGTATCCTGTGGTGTTGATGGCGGCCTTTCCTCCCGAAAATGTTCTATCCGCGTGGGAGGCGGAAACCTCGCTCGCCTGCAGAGTAGCAACAACTTCATTCAAGACCGGCCTGAGAATAGTTCCTCTTTCCGTCACCCCCCTCATCCACTGGAAGGGCCCAACCCGGGGACCTGCCACGGCTTCGCTTCTCGTGCACCAATGCACCAGTCGATGCAGGCAGTCCTGCCTCAGCATCTGCCACCAGCGCAGCAGATGAACCACATTCTCCCGCAACAGCAGTCCTTCTCCCAGGCATCGCTGCCAGTGCAGTGTCGTCAACAGGGCCAAAAAGGTCCCTTTCCCACACACTCACTAAATTTTAGCAACGGTGCGGCCAGTGACGGTGGCGGCTCTCTTGTTGTACCAAGCACGGACCCGATACAGGTTTATCAGCCTACAGGGAACCCCTTGCTGGTGGGCCCCCAGCGTCAAATATGCCTCCCTGTGGGCGACGCGACACAGGAGAATCATTACCAGACTGAGGATTGGAACGCGTTTCCTTCGCGCACTCACATAGGCCACATGAATGGAATCCAGCCGGCACTGAATGCCCATCAACAAGCTCTCCCTGTCAGTGCTGGGGGTCTTCAATCAATGCAGCAGCAGGAGCCAGCTTATCCCCCTCTACCACCGCTCCCTTTCGTAATGACGCCTCAAGGTCCGATGGCGCCGCAGCCTCTGTTTTTGTTCAACATGCAAGGGTTTTCGATGTTGAGTGGAGTGATGCCGCAGCGCCGGCGGTCCCTCAATCCACAACTTCCAGTTCAGCCACCCGAAACTAGTCAATTCGTAGCACCGCAGATGATGCCCCTTATGAACGGCAGTGCCATACCCGCACGTCCACTGATGCCACAGGATGCGCAGAGGCGAAGTGAGCATGATCAGGTACCAGTGGAATCACCACCGCCGGCGCTTACAAGGCGGCCGTCTTTCGTTGCAGCGGGAGATGCTTCCTCTCATTTGACTGGTGCAGCTGCGGCCTCGGTGAATGCTAATGCCCAAACGTCGAATGGTGGCCCCGTTCCTCTGCTTCGCACACAGAGCATTCTGAGTCACACCTCGAGTTTCAAGAAAAAAAAGTCGGATCTGGGCGCCGCTCCTCGAACCGATGACACACAATCCGTTCCGCAGCCAAGTATTCTTAATCGTGTTTCAAGCTTTAAGAAGGTATCGCAACCGGTGTCCGGTGCCGCGCCCCCAACAGAGGTCAAGATGGAAGAAAGGCTCCAAGCACGAGAGCAGGAGCGGTTGCGATTGCATCAGGAAATGAATGCCCGTGCAGCTGCTATCAAAGCTGAGCGGGAAAAGCGGCTGGCTGAGTTGAAGCAGCAGCGGACGCTTCGCACCCTCACACCAGATCCACTGGTAAGCGCCACTCCGCGTGTGCTTACCGAGCGCACCCAAAAAGTGTGCACTGGTGGTAATGGCGGCTTGCAGATTCCTGGAGGGCACTCATGTAGGCCTTCGTTGCCACCACAAAAGCTGTCCAATCTAGAAAGTTTGCCCTTGAAGGAGATACTCCTTCGCGACTCTCCTCCATCTCAGACTGCAATGAGGCATCAACTACCGTTCATGGCAAATGGTCCGCGTACAACACAGGAGAATCGCCTCAACTCGCCAATCCCCAACGCGTCCTGCTTTGTGGATGCGATTCATTCTCAAGTCACTCAAACGGCAGCTGTCTCGGATCGGGGACCAGCTGCTACGATGGCAACGAGTGGCGTCGGTGCCGGAATAACCACAGGTGTAGCTGGTGAGGAGGTCTCGGGCATATCTATGGAAGCAGCGCACAAAAAGATTTGGCATCGTTCCCTTTCTCTTGTTCTCTACGAGATTCCCCTGCGGTGCTCCAAAAGGGTCATTTCCAATGGCATGGAGCAGATCGATGACTCGTCGTATCCTGTTCGAATATTTGGAAACGCGCTACGCATCACTGACGCGGCGGGCCAAAGGATCCAGGAATATCAAATTGATGAGCTCGTCATGCATCGGCGGGGATCGATGAATGCAGAGTCCATGCTCTTCCAGAAGCTCACCGAGGTGGTCATTGCTGGCTACAGTGCTTCCGTGCTGAGTCTAGATGCTAAGAGTCTTACCGAATCGATTTCTGCATTTGAAAGCGCTGCATGGCTGGCGAAACGTCGGCTGCTCATGAACGTGGTGACCACCGCGAAACAGATGCAGTCGATGTACGAGAGAGAGGGTGTGGGTACTCGTTATTTCCAGGCAGCATTTTCCTTTGCTCTCGTGAAAAAGATGTCCTCCGGTAGAGTGGGGGGAGGGAATAGTTCGAGCGCAACTAATGCGCAGATGGCGTATGAGGTGTTGGACCTGCTTCACTCTGAGCCAACTGGGGTTCCACTCAAAATGCAGAGGAGTCTTTTGTTTGGCCAACGCATAGCCGATGTCGAATACCGTACCCTCCACACTGAGGAGGAGTTCGTGAAAGCTCTGATGACTGCGCAAGCCAGTGCCAACATCGTGCTTGGTCGCCTCGCCGACGCCGTTGCCAGAGACCCCCAAAACGAAGAAGCGGCAAGCGAACGGGCGTCGGTGTTTCAGGTGGTGACGTGTGTGCTGACGCACCGCAAGTCAGGTGCCGTCTCTCTTCAAGAGCAGATGGAAGAGTCTGCCGGTGATTTCTATAGGAGAAAGATGGAGGGGGACGTTTCATTTTCAGATGAGGAGGACGAGGTACACTCCTCCACAACTTTTCGGTCACGCAACAAGCCATCCCGCAACAGCGACATTATTTTGAACTGCCTCACCTGTATTGGCGCTCAGCAGAATCATCACCTGTGGTCCGCAGCACTGGAGCGTGACAGTTCTACGGTACCGGTCGAGCTCATGGACAGCGTGCTTGGTGGCCCGACGTACACGTTAATGGTTGCGAGCATCGACCCCTCCAGGGACGATGCGGCCGCGGCGCTCAATACGCAGTCGGCCTTGAGTGAAAAGTTCTACCGCCGGCCGCTCAATGGCTCTGTGAGCCGTCTTCTCCAAACAACCAAATACAAGACAGGGGCTTCGCGAGAAAGGCTCCAAGCCACCGCTTCCCTATCCGCTGTGCAACAAGAAGACCTGAAAGGGAGCATTCGAGAGAATAACATGATATTAGAGTCGCTGCGTAAGGTCATCGGCTCCTTTGAAGCACACGACCTCAGCGTTTCAGGCGCTGCCTAGTACCCCACCTCCACCGCCAGCCAAACCAACCCCCTTCCTTTCTTCTCTCTTATTCATATGCGACGTACAGAGAGCAGGACCTGCGAGCTAGTTACGAAAGGGAACTAAGCAAAGGCCTCATATGAGCTGGTGAAAGAACCGCTTAGTGCGTCTGAATAGACGCAGCGACACACTCGCATGACTATAAATATATATATATATATATATATATATATTCGTTTTTGCTATATATTCTCTAAAGATTCTATCTACGCCACTGTGCATTTGTATGGAAATCTGGAAGCCCTCAAAGACGCACTTGAAAAACTCAAGAAACATATCCATCCGTATGTATACATTGCTTCCGATACATGTACATGCCTCTATTGTATGTTCGTATTTCTCATGGCTCGGTGTGTCATCTGGTTTTGGTATCAAAATGAGTAGTTTTGTTTTCTCTGTTGAGTGCTTTTCGCAAAGGTTAAGGTCGCCGGCTGGTATGCACACTTGGTGAGTGTGGCAGAAGCAGATTTCATGTGCGCCCTGGATGGGTTTAACCCTGCCTCCGCCCAATCTTATAGACACGTTTGCGATGTTTTTGTGTAGATTTCATGAAGGAGCGGGTTGAGAGCGCTATCTGCGTGTGTTTGTGTTTCCAGAAAGGGTCTCTGATTTCTCCCGCTTGGCGGTTTTTCTGCCTGCGCGTGCTATTGGGTGTATTTCCACTTGAAAACTTTCTTATTTGCTCGGCTCCTTATAAAATAACAAAACAAAAACAGAGTGGAGGTAGAGCAGTGTCACCAAATGACATTGGGATGTCTGCATCGACTTCACCTGTCATCGTGTCCTCATCTATGTGAACATCATCTGCTGGTAACTGATTTGCATAGGTTCAGGTCGGTTAGCGCTGGTGCGTGCTTGAGAACATCTGCATGCCTCCTCTATTTGTTTATTTTTCTTCGAATATGTGTACTTCTGCCGCTACCGCTACAAGTGTCAACTGACAGCGACGGCGAAGAGACGATTCTGCCGGGAACGCACGTTTTTCTGAGTTTGTGGACGTGCTCACTTCCTTTTTAGTGGTATTGTTCAACTCTAGGCGCTGGTCTCGCTAATTATTTGTGCCCTCATTGTTGATATTATTATTAGTACTTCTGCCCCCCCTTTTTTTTTAGTGGCAGGGGGGGGGGTAAGAGGTGAAGAGGGGAATGCATGTGTATACATACTGTTTGCTGATTCGATTCTGTTTGTGTACGGGTGCATATGGCACTCCGCTCTTTTTCATGGAAGCATAAAGCCTTCTCATTTCCTAGCTTATTGGAACCCTGATGCACCCATGTGTAGCAGTGTTTTTTGGAGGGGTGTGGGAAGGAGGAGAAGGGGAGTGGTGGGTGTCACTGTTCATAGTGCTTCTACGCGGTCTCGTACCCCAGAGACTATTCTCTTTTTTTATGTGAAGGCTGTTGTTTTTATTTTCCCCTTATGACTTTTTCTTTTCTGTCATTCTCATGACGTACCTACCCCCCTCATCCCTCTCGCACCCTCCGGCACACACGCCGTATATATATATATATATATATATATGTATACGCTTACTATCGATTACGCATTGCTCTTGTCGTCATGTTCTCTTCTGTTTTTACTTACGTGCAGGCACATATAGGTCCAACGCGACGGCGCGGGCATTGTATTCCCCGCTGGGTCTTCCCTTTCATGTTTTTTTTATTTTTATTTTTGCAGTGCTGATGCTTTTAGCTTTAGCGTTCTCACAGTCCGGATGGCTTCACTCATCGCTGCTTACCCCTGACTCCCGACTTCTCCCTCCTTGGGAACCTCTGCTTCATTCCATCTTTTTTTTTTACTTTCTCCCCCGCGCGCTGACAGGTTAGTGCCCTAGTTCACTGCCTTTGCATCTATGTTTCACATGCTGTGATGATCGACTTGTATTGGGTATGGAGGAGCGAATATATGAGTGTGTACTGTTTTTGTCAGTTGCCGAATCACAGGACATTGGCTCTGTGGAAACATTGTACAAACAACAGTTTTCAGTATGTCTTCACCCTGTCCTCCCTACTCATTTTAATTGTTTTTTTTTTTGCATGATTGTCTTTTCTTTGTACTATTCTTTATCCCTGTCTGCTGGTGTGTCGACACGTTTACATGTATTTATATATATATAGAGAGAGAGATCGTTTACATGTGAATTTGTTTTCTCTCTTGTGGGAAGGGAGGGGGGCGTCCGTAGATTTTTTTTTCGAGGAGTGTTCCCCTTCTTTCCCTCATACAATCAATATCTCCATTTTGTGCCTCTCTACCTGCTGACCTTCTTTGACTTTTCTGCCTTTGTCAGGTGTTGGGCATCATAGGCGTACCAAAAAGAAGCAGCACACGAAGCGTATATTAGATATTGATGCTCATGTCTCTGCGTCTACACCTTTTCGCGCAGGCGCTTCGCCGGGTCTGCTTCTTAAGGGAAGGTGCTCAGTATGGCGTGTGTGCATGTATTCTCTCGTAACCGGTGTGTCTACTGCTCTATTCACTGCACCTTCCCCTTTCCTTCTCTTGAGCGATATGTATATGTATGTATATATATATATATATATATATATTTGATCTTTGCTTTATTTTGACACGTTCGCCATCATGGCATATTTTCACCAGTCCCCCCTATGGTCACCTCATCGCTCCAGGGTGCTGAGAAAGAGTGAGGCGGAGATACGCCATCGAAGATGACGATGTGAAAATCAGCAGAAAAGAGAAGCGCCACTTCCCTAAAGTACACACAATCATACGCGAGCACTTCTCAGCAATTTTCTGCATCAAGACGACTTGTATCTTTTTTCTTTGAGGAGGGAGGGGGGGGGAAAAACTGCTTCTATTACCGGCGCTTATATCCTCCCTGACGGGCGTTCGAGTTTCGAAGCACACACGCAAAGACACACACACACACCCATATATATATATATATATATATATATATGTGTGCGTGTGTGTATTAATTTATTTTGAATCGTATACATGTTTACGTTCATGTGTGTATGTGAGTTAGGAGAGCTGCCTCCCAACACTGCAAAAGAAAAAATTGCAACTGTCCACCTCAGCTCTGATGTGGGTATTGCTGGATAGACAATCGTCACTGTTGAAGAAGACTGTTGGTCTATTGCGACGCCCTATTCCCCCTCCACCCCATTTCGGCCCTGGGTGTGTGCGATGCGGAGAACAGCAGCGCTTTTCATGGCCTGCTGCTCCCTTGTCGTCTCCCTGTGTCAAGCAGCCTGACTCTGCGCACGCGTGAAATGAATAATTCTTCTTCACGATGAACTGTTTTTTACCGTTCTCTTCCGCATTTATCCTTTTGCCCTATGCTCGTTGCTTCATCCATTTACATGCCTTTGTTACTCTTCACCTGCATTGCTTCGCTGCCACAACAACTTCCCCCTCTTCGTTTCCCACCTCCTCGCCTTCGTCCATGGGCCAGTTAGCGGCCCTCCAACGAGCGTTTCATTGAATATTCGTTTTTTTCTCTTTCGTAGTGTTCTACACAGGCCGGTCAAGGCATTGGGCTCATCTACACTCTCGCGTCCATCCCTCCATCCCTTCACACCCTTCCACACGTATTCATTCATTTTTGTTTTCCAGCGTTCGAACCATCAGCTTATCAGCCGCTCCGTCGTCCTTTGCACTCCTGTGTTTGACCGTTTTTTTTTTTTTGCGTTCGTGACCGAGCTTCTGAGTTCTTTGTGTGCTCGCTTTCAGTGGTGATTTCTCGTACATTGATCCAACGCGGACTTTCTCTCGCGTTTCCTCCTCCTTCCCTCCGTCTTACTTTTTTTTTTTTTTTGAAAAATCCTCCTTTTTAATTGAACGAGCAACCGAGGTACAGCACTCGCACGCGTCTGTACCAAGCCCCCCCCCCCCCCTCCTCTCCACACACACACACATATATATATATATATATATATATATTTACGTACATCACATGTATCAACAGCAGCCACAGGGTGCGTCATATGGGTTCCATGGGGCCACCAAACTGAATAGGCCAGGCGCCGGCACTGGTTTTGATGCCGGCTCCATGAACGCCAGCATGGGAAGTGCTGCCTACGGGGGTGGTTACACTGGCTATGCTGCGTGGGGCGGTGGTAGCAACTACGGCCAATCCGGTTTGGGGTCGATGATGGGGGGCATGCAGGAGGAGATAGTCGTCACAAAGCTCTTTTCTAGCCGTCGAGACCTTGACCGCCTCGCTTCATCGCAGGATTTTTCACGCCGGTTCAACTCCAACTGGGGAAGTTATCTATTCGCAGGTGCAGATGGCTATGGAGGCTCGCTCTACGGCGTGAATAGTGCGGCTGGCGGCTCCCTTATCAATTCAGGTGGAGGGGCGGACACTTCATTCTTTGGGAACCAGAGAACAGGTGCCGCTGGTATTGGCCCGAACGACCACGAGGACCCGGGCATTGACAGCGCCAAGGAAAACGGTATAAACAGCGACAAAGACGGTGCTGGCGCCGCCGGCAAGAAGCAGGCAACAAAGACGATGGTTACTCAACCAAAAAAGACAGCGGGAGGGAAGGATGATGCGGGGCGTGAAATTCCCTCTCGTGACTCACAGCTTAATGGCGTAGTCAATTCCATCGCGCCTAAGTTATCTGACGATCGAAAGCAGGATGTGGTGAAAGATGGAAGCCTCAGGAACCGCAGCGAAAAGGGGCAACCAACGACTGGCCAATCTGCGAGCCAAACAAACAAAAGCACTGAACGCAGCGATGGTTCTGGGAGTAGGGTCGACAGTGGCACTTCTAGGAATTCACAGCCAGCGATCGAAGAGATACCGCTACTGGCGGGTGTGGAAGGTCGCAGCAAGGAGGCCCCCAATGCAACAAGTCAAACTGCCACTGTGAGAATCGAGAACGGATCCGGCGCACCGAAAACACACTCGCGCACGGCCGAACCTATTGACGACATTCCGCTCCTCGCTGAAGATGTGCGGCCGCTGCAGGCGTCAGCCGCGCCTACGACAGAGTTGCACAAACCGACGGAGCTGCCCGCGGGGGATGAATCGATGCAGTCCAAGTCACTCAATTCAGTGACACAAGCTGAGATGCCCAAGGAAGCAGCAAAGGCCAGTCAAGCCGTGAATCGCACCTCACCCACCAACCCAACGAAGAGGTCTAGTGGCAACGGGGAGTCTCGCCAATCTCGTCCACGTAGTCGCCAGCCAGTGCGCCCCACCAGCCGCCTCTCTTCCACGGGCGTTGTGGAGTTTCCCGAGGCGCAGAAGATGCCAGACGACCTGGTCAACGATGATCTCAGCTACTCTGAGAAACGCACATCCATCAACGCTAAGCAGGCTCGGGGCCCCGAGGACGCTGTGGGCGTTGAGCGCCAACGTCCTCTTAAAGCGATTGAGGAAGCGCAGAAGAGGCGCGAAGAAGAAGCGCAGATGCGGCGGAAGGAGAGAGAGAGCGAACAACAACAGCGAAAAGAGTTGCTAGCGAAGCTGGACGAGGAGCGCAAGCGCGAGCGGGACGCTGCCGTCGCTGAACGCGAGCGTCAGCGCGAGGAAGAAAAGCTCCGTTTCGAGGAGATGAAGCGCACAAACGATGAGAGAGAGGCCACGCGTATTAGCACCGTGATAGCCGAACGCCAGCGGCCTCGTCAAGCGCAGGGGGGAGAGGCACAGGGAAAGCAGTCTCGCAGCGTTTCGCGTCAGCGCAACCGCCGTCCTCCTAGTCGCCCCGCCTCAACGCTGCGCGGTGCAATCCCTGAACAGCCTCCTGAACTGGTGGCCGGACAAATACAAGATACGCTGGCGTCGGATACACTCGTGACACATCCGCAATACCACAACGAGGCTCACCACCCTCACTCTGAAGAAGAGACGCAGCGCACAGTTGGGTCGCTGCCTGAGGTGAACCGTACGACTCACTCCTCGTTTGCACCGGGGGCACAACACGCAGCTATATCAAATGTCACCCAACCGCCCCCGTCACAGGCAGCAGTCGTGTCGCGGGCCCACCGTGTCACGCCCGCGACTCCACTCTCGCAAAGCTCGAGGAACACGCGTCCCTCTCGTCCAAATGAGCATAAAGCTGAGAGCACAACGGCGAGAAACAGTCTGAAGCCGTCTGCAAACATGGTGAAGACGTTGGTTCTTGTAGAGGAGATCCGTGAAGGCAATCATGCCCTGACTCTTGGAGACCAATCGGTAAGCTACAAGGATCATACTATAGGTGTGACAGAGGTGAAGACTCGTCCAGAGGGCAATTTTAATTATCAGTCCAGTGTCGTCCACGACGTCGGCGATGCGGTGTGCAACGGTTACAACGCTGCAGTACTCGCGATCGATGCCCCGAATACAGCAGGTCGCTTCGAATCCCCTGTGTGGTCTATACTGAACCGTATCATCCGCAGACTACTGCAGGAGAACAGCAACAGCTCCGGTGAACTGCGCGCTGACTTTGAACTGACCTGCGCCTTTGGCTATCTCCACAAAGACAAGGTGAAGGATTTGCTTACAGCCTCTGACACTGAAGCCCCGTTCACGAAGGTTAGCGTAAATCCCTCCCCTATCTACGGACCACGGCTGACAAATCTCACCTACGACACCGTCACAGACCCTTCGGTTTTCGAAGATGTTCTCACCTCCACTCTTTCACGCGCCTCAGAGGATGCAACGCTCAATAATCTGACGGAGGGTGTCTTGGCAGCCTTCGTGCTGATCATGCAGACACGCGAGACGGATGGCAAGTCGGATGTTTACCTTTCGTCGCTTGTGGTGGCCACATCCGGCGAGGACACGTTTCCATACCAGTCCGCGATTTCGCACACCCGGAATGAGTACGCAACGGTGTTTCACCTGGTTCTAGGTGGTCCAAGCTGCACTTGCTTTATGTTGAATATCGCTGACGATGATGCGGCCCGCGGGGGAGGTGATTCTGGTGAGGAGTCTTTGCAGGAGAAGATCGTGCGGTTGCTGACGCTGCTGCAGGACATGACTACACTTCAGAACTATGATTTGCGCAGCGGCTCTGTGAAGCGTTTCATCAAATACGTGGAGTTATCGCACACCAACGCGCTAGCGAGGCTCGAGAAAGAGCAGGATGAGGCACAGCGCCGAAAGGTGGAGCGGTACCTCCGTGAGCAGGAGCGACTTTTGCAGGATGCCTATCGTCTACTCCAGGGGGCGAGCATCAAATGAGGTGAAGGGGTTTTTATAATGATGAAGTACACCGCCGGATCAATGGGATAAAATTGGTGCTTGCTCTTTGATTCGCTCCATGTGTAGTCGCCTATGTGGATGTGCGTCAGTGACATAGAAGTATGAAGGGGAAAGCCTGCACCGGTTTCGCCCTGTCTTTTTTTTTGCTTCTATTGTCATCATCAAGACTCCTCTTTTGACCCCCCCCCCTCTTTCTTCCCGTGGCCATGAATGAAAATCTTCTTTCTTCACATTTCCACCTGTCTCACATATTATTCTGATTGAGGTGTGAATACCCAACACCTTGTCTGCTGTCGGCCATGCGTATGTGTGCAACGTCTCTCTTTTTTTTTTTCATATTCCTTCCTCCTCCTTCCCCTTCATACCTTTGTGTGACCTATGCAGCCATGAGATGGGTTTCCGTTTGCCATTACTACTGTATGTGTCTTTATCTGAAGTTGGGGATTTGTTGCGTTGCCCAAGGGTCGGATTTTATGGTGCACATCCGTGTGGTCATATTCTTGCCTGTTTGTGTTCCATTTTTTTTTGATAGAAGTGCAGGGCTCTCATCCATCTGTTTCGGTCACCGAGTTGCTGTCATCTCTCCCTTAGTGCATGTCTTCGACTGTTTTTCTCTTTTTTCTGTTCTTTTACATTTTAAAATTTGGTGTGGCAAAGAGGGGGGGCGGCGGTGTCGCGCGCGAGGCTACTTCTTTCCTTTGCCATCATGATTTTTTTTTGTATTGGGTTGCTTTGTCACCTGGTGGGAGCTGTGTGTGCGTTTGAGAGAAGGGGTAAAAGAAAAAATGAGAGCATCCTCGATCCCAAATGTTGACCCTTCTCCTCCTCCCATAGACATATATACAGATATATATATATATATATTTCACATTTTGCTGTACTCGTAGAGTGATACTATTATTTTTTAAAGACCTTGTGGTTGGGTCTGGTGCCTACCTTGGCGCCTTTTGTGGAAGACCTCAGCGTTGAGTTTTTTTTATTTTCAGTTCGTACATATCTTCTACAGTGGTCTGTGTGGCGCGGATGCAGAAGTGTTTTCCCGATCGTGTGAAGGGAGGGAAGAGTTGAAGGCGGTAATGGTCTACTCCTTGAGATGCAGTTTGTAGTCACCCGTTTTTTTTTTCTTCTGATTATTGGTGGGTGGGCGCGAACGGTGCTCGTCTCGCTCTCTCTCTTTCCCACTTCTATGCATCTGCACTCCACTAGACTTATGTAGGATTTATTTCTGTTTGTGCACACTCACAACCTGCACCTTTTTCGCCACACGAGGTTGGCCGTTCTCAGGTGCTTTTTATAATTTACATCTACTCACGTGTGGCAAAGCACAGATGTGGCTCACTCTCTTCTTTTTTTTCATTCCTTTCTCCCATTGCCCCACAGCGACTAACAGACTGTAGCACCCCCTCTTTCTTTCATGCCGAATCAGCGATCACGCATTTTTCACCTGATCTTGTCTTCCCCATCCCCCGCAACTATTTCTGTCGGTTTCTCGGTTCTTCATTTGCCGCCTCTCGCTTCCCTTGACCTTCTTTGTTTCCCCTTTCAAACTCGTCAGAGGTGTAGGACAGTCGGGTTGGGCCACGTTCATATGTCTTACGTCTTTGCGTTAGTGTCAGAGAAAGAGAGGGTACAGTCGGTCTGAGTTGCTGGAAAAAAAACACCTATGAACCGATCGTTTGGCATGCATAGCCAACTGTCCCTTCTGTAATTTTTAAAGGTGCTGCTGCCTTCACATATTTATTCCACTTTTTTTTTTTGCGTGCCACCATCTTGCATGTGTTTAGCCTTCCTAGGATTTTTACGTCATTGCATTTATCCAATTGCTGAACGAGGGAAGTCTCCGGAGGAACAAAAAAAGACGTGCTGTTGCTGGAAATGGGTTTGTTTCACCTCACCTGAGAGCGCGTCTTTTTTTCGCCCCCTTTTCTTCTTTTCGCCTCATCGCTCCTAACCCCACTCTGCATCGCCTACCTCCCTCCCCCCTTCCTCCCCTGGTTCCTACCTCACTTCAATGTGTATAAGTCTCTTGCTCGACGTCCATCTCCGATTTGTGTTTTCTTCTCCCTTTTCTCCAACGCCGCGCAGTTTATTATTATTATTATTATTATTCATCCCTTTCTCAGCTGCCTTTCTGATACCGTTTTTCCCGCGTGCCGTCTGTGCTCACTTTCTCCTTTTTTTTTGTCTTGCCGCCTTCACATATTTTGGTGGAAACTTTTTTCATAAGCGTATCTCGTGTCAATGTTATTCCTGCCTAACTGACAGAGGTATTCATCACTCGCCCCTTCCACCCACCCTCCCCCCTCCCCCCGGACAAACATGTGGACTCACGATGCTGTAAAGACATACGAGGTCGGTGTGCCTTCCAGCTGAACTGGTGTTGTGTGTCATGATTCTTGCTCAGGTTCTCCTCTTGTGATGAAGTCTATTGAGCCGACTTTGAGACTTATCGAAAACGGTGTACATCCCCTTTGAATCATTTGACAATCCCTAACATGTGCTCTTTTCGTTTCGTGTGTTTGTTGTTGCTCAATTCTCTATCGGCATTTTCTCTTCTTGTCTTCGCTGTGTTTTCCCTGGATACACTATCTCACACACACACGCAGATCTATATATATATATATATATATATATATCATGTTTGTATACGTAAATGTTTGTCGGTCGAACAAGCAGCGGCCCCTGGTGATTTTTTTTTCTATTTTTTTTGTCTGACTGCCTTTTGAAGGTAGGTGCTCATGTAGATTCTGGGCGCATTTTCTTGATTCTTATCTCGCTTATATTTGTTAGACGTATCTCATGTGTATATCAATTAGCGACTCCGCAGAACCCATAGGCAATTCACTAGACAGAAACGAACAAAATTGATTGACCTCGAACGTTGCATATTTGTGTTTGTTTCCCCCGGCCCACATATGCGTCGATGATGTTGCTGCTCTAGATATTAAATGAGGGCGTCCTTGAAACCCCTAAACCGTAACCACCCCGACTTCTCCACAGGCCCCTTCACGTTGTACCGAATAGCGGGGGCATGTACGGTAGGCCCATGAAAACTCGGCTACCCTAGCCAGACCACGTCACCACGCTCTGCCGATACCACACGGTGATAAGCGGCCCCCCTCTCATGTCACATCTCTGACTGCTTGTGTACTGGAGTTTCGACTCCAATCTCGCCATCATTCCGTCCTGCTTTTTTTTTGCGCACTTTGTTCCCTGTGTGTGTGTGTGTGAGGAGGGGTGTATGCATGCATGAGCTGTTTTTTTTTTCTCTCGCTTTCCTTTTTCGAAGGCCTCTTCTCTTTTACCAGAACCGTCGAATGATAGTACTGGTTTGGTCACCCGTCCTTCAGGGGGAAATACAAGGGGAGTTGAGGTATCACGAGGTTGTCTTGAAGCACACAAACATACACACATACACGAAGAGCTTGTGCATCAAGCTCTTCAATTCGTGCGATTTTGTTCTTCATGTGAACACTGATATGTGATAGGGAGCGGAGTCGATGCGGAATATGTGTTGGAGATTGAAGTGCGAGTTCACTGGAAACGGTGTTTTCTACTCGAAAGAAAAGTGTATCCATCAACAATATATTCTGCCATGAGTCGGTGTGATGTTCAATGCGACACGTGCATATATACTAAGGTGGAAGTACATAAGATGGGTCTCGCGTTATCGTTTCCCATCGTGGGGAGGAAAAACGGGCGATGTTTTCTTACGCCCTCTCTCTTTGGCCGATGCACGCAGCGGGGATTGTACCGGCTGGTCGCCAGCGCATACGCGCACACACACACACACACACACAAATACTCGATGCGTTTTTCCGTGGATTCTCAACAAATTATTTTTTATTTCACGAATACCTAATTCTTTCTCCATCCTATTTTCCTTTTCTGGCTCCCGGCTAACCTCTTCGAATTGACATATTTTTTTTCCTGCAACCTCTTCTCCACTGTGCGCTGGTGTTGGTGCGACTCTATCCCACATCGAAATATACTACACCAAATAATAACCACGTCATGAAAAAAAAAAGGCGAAGGTGTGTGCTACATGTTGGTCTCTAGCAAAGGTTCTGCACCTTCAGTTTGTTTTCTCCCCAAAAAGCAATCATCATCTCCCCTAGTGCCAATCACAGCACATAAAACGCATCCGTTTGTATAGGAAAGTGTTTGAAAGACAAACAAAATCACACCCGGGGGAAGAACACCCTCCCTCCCTCCCTCCCTCCCATCATCATCATCATATCAAAAAGAACAAAAAATTCGCCCGCAAGTCCTTGTGTGTGTGTATCAAACAAAGCGTTCACCTACATAACTCCCTCATAGGAGACATTCTGCTGTGATACATCTCAGCTGTTTACATTTTCATTCCCCACGCTTTCTCCCGCGTTCTGTCAAGAGTGAAAATTGCGTCACGTGATCGAGGAAGAAACCAAGTTGGCTGTGACTACAGCAGCGACCACGTCGTTACACAAATTTGTTGGGCGGTGCTGCTCACCGTGCAACGTGTGGGAGCAACGCGCCGATACCAAACAGGGGAAGGGGTGGTGGTGGTGGTGTGGTATACCTGCTTTGGTCTATACATATCTCGCAGCGAGGCACTGTGCATTCCTCTCATCGTTGTCATACTGCCTCTGCGCATTATTCTTCAAGAGGCATTTGCACCGCCTGTGTGCGTGGTTGTCTTCTCATCTTTCAAAGACGGACTCCTGCGGCAGCTGCAAAGGACAACTCCCCTTGACACAAATCGTCAATTTATTCTATGCTTTGTCGATCCTGCATTAGTTCCCTTACCAGTGCTTGATTGCTTGTGGCCGCACTACTAGCGTTTTATTGGCTGTGTGTGTTCTGTCTCCCTTTTTTCGCTCCCATGTTTTTTTTCTCCTCACCCGGGCTCCCCCCTCCTTCCGAGTATCTTTGCCGTTTGTCTGTGGACAGCGTTTTCCCCTTGTTACATTTGATCGCTTTCCTTCGACACCCACCGGAGTTTGTTGCCCCTCTGTGCGTTATGCTCTTCTCATTGTTAGCGGCTCCTCACTGTTTGCCACGTGTTGTCTAGCTAATTTTTTTTTTCCGTGTGCATCTGTGTATCTTAGTCGTCAATGGTAAACAGTGGCAGGCGGCAGTGGTGCTCCCCCTTCACATCAGGTCTTTGTCAAACAATCCCTCCCTCCCACAAACCCATTCATCTGTTTTTTTTTTGGCGTCTGTTGCAGACTGTGGACTTCATAGGCTCCACACTTTTGTGTGTGTGTCTTTTTGGGTGGCAATCACGAAGCTTTATTGTATTTTTTTTTCTCTTCTCTCTCGTCGTTCAACTGTGCAGCGTGGGTGGTGCCTTCCCTCACCTGCCTCCCTCGTCTCTCCGCCGCCCATCTTTTATCTCCCTCCCTCTTCTGGAGGGGTTCGGCTTGCAGTGCCGCTCCACTTTGATTGAGGAGGACCCAGAGGCCATCCGACTAGGCACACGCCCGAAATTCACGGGAATTTAATTACAACGGGATAACACCACGAGGGATCTCACCGCCACACTGACAAAAAAAAGAAGAAGAAGAGGGCCATGCACGGCTCGCAAGACACCTCGCGGCATTTGAATGGCGGCGTACATCATGTAACAAACTTGCAAGCGTCTCTCAACTCGGATTTGAATGACAATCAGTCTGCTGCTCTATCAAGGGGGACCTCATACCTCAGGTCTGCTCTCACGAGTGACGACAACGTCTCATCGAACTCGTCCTCCACCTTCTTCCACGATTACTGGGGCATGTTTCATGGCGCTGGGTCAATGCCTTCATGTGATGTGGAGAGCGAAGAAGAATTTGGGGAGTTCGATGAGCTCGTACGCAGCGGTTGCTTCGCACCCACGCAGCAGATTGATGCCCACCTTCCCCTATCTACCAGTGGCTTATCGACAGTTTTTTTGGCCGATGTGGATATGCCTAGCGGCTCGAGCGTTGAGTGGTATTCGGTCTACGATCAGAAAAAGGCGAGCCGCTCCAAGGGCAGCTGTTACTCCTTGATTCCATCGGTGCCCAGGAGGGACTTCTTGTCTACGCCGAGGATGGATATATCCTTTCTGGCGCCTTTTGTCGAACCCCTCTATAGTGAGCCCATTGCACCTTCAGAGGGGCTGCCGAGCAACTCGATTGAACGTGAGGGCAGAAAGGAGAGCGCCAGTCGGCTTCGCATGGCAAGGCCCCATCGCTCACTTTTATTTTCGCAGCTGTCTTCAACAAAGGAGTTCGGTACATATCCCGGAGGAGAGTTCTCGCTTTGTTTCAAAAACCATACTTCCGACGACACGCAGGGCAGCCCTTTGGCATCAACACCGCTCAAGAAGCGGTTGTATCCGGCAGCACGCGCGGAGCTGGGAGAGATGCTGAAGCGCTGCTGGTACTCGCACCAGTCCAACTACAACAATGACTCTATCCCTGGTGACACGATGGGTTTGTGGTTTTATGGCATGGAAGAGGAGGCCGAGGAGGAGGAGTGTATCGTATCAAGGCGGTCGTCAGGCAAAGATATGAACGACAGTGCCCCACCCGTCGGTGCGAATGCTCACCTGTCTTCTCCACAAGCGATGTCCCGGGTATCTAGAGAAGCACATCCTGGCGCTCGGCGTGATGAATGGGTGAGTGCGATGGTGACTAGAGGTAGCCACTCGCCCAGAAAATTTGAAGGTATCCACACTACCGACAGGTTGACACACAGTTCTTCCTTTTTTCGTCCTCGTAAATTCAGTAGTGGGAGTCGGCCCCTCGAATCCCTCAACGCAGGAGAAAGAATCTTCTCCAAAGCTGCTTTCCGTGTCCTACGTGGTAACTTTGACAACGACGACGCCAGCCTTGACAGTCGCATTTTGGATGCTTCCAGCAATTACGAAGGCGGCTCGAATAGCGGGAAGCTGAGGTGTTCGTCCTCTCGGCGGTCGTCTTCCCTGAGTCATGGGCTTACATCAGGTAGTGTAGCTGGTAGGCTGAGGGGAAGCATCATAATGACGGGTGGCAGAGGCAACTCCTTGAACCCCCTTGCCGACGCCTCAGCGCGTCTTGAACAACCTGGACACGCCACGGCCAATATCATGAATAGACCTTCCCGAGGAAGATCGAGGGATCTTCCGCCTGCCGTCGGGTCACCTCCCTTCGGGCGAGTCCAGGATTTACGTTCTTCTATCTCGCATTCAGCGATGATCCTTAGGTGGCGACTGCTGAGTTTCCGCGATCTAGATGACACGCCGCTAACGAATTACGAACAAGTTCCACACAGCGACGCAGCGAAACGAAGGAAAAAGAAAGGAAAGGATACGAGAAAGAGCAAGAGGAACGCAAGGCACCACAGGTCGCGCGATGCTGCTCAGTGTGATGGTAGAGGCGAAGGTGCGACTTCAGGCGAGCACGGTGATGGGGCTCAGAAGGACAGCAACCTGCACGGGGGTGCAACACGAGTGTTCCAGGAAAGAGGCAAAGAGGGTTCACCTGTTGAGGTTTCTCAGCCGCAAGAAGGCGACAAGAAAAGTAATGGGTCTACTCACAAGAAAGGAGATGTCCATGAGTCCCTTCCGCACAACCTGGGAACACAACAGCAGTCTTCAATACGAGATGCGACTGACGTCGCCACCGGAACGGGGATGCGGCGGCCAAAGTCAACGATATCGAGTCGTATTCCCTCTACATTTCCCGATAACTGTTCCCGTCGTCTATCGGGCATCACAGCAGGAGACAGATCGGCGAAATCGGGGGAAAATATTCAGAGCTTCCCGGTGGCAGGCCCTGGCCATCTGCAGACCTCGAGTGCCGTGAGTAGGGAGTCACAACCACCTCACTCTTTTCAAGGTGAGAAGGGATTGCCGCTAATGAGCCCCTCAGCCACAGCGCGGCACGTCACTGTACACCGAAACACGCGAAGGATCAGTAAAACCTATGACCGCAAAGTTAGTGGAACTGGGCTGAAGGATATTAGTTGTCGGCAACTTTGCCCAGGGCCTCCCTCAGGGGCTCAACACTCTAGACCGATGCCACCCTACCGTCTTCCAAGAAGCCTGTACAGCGGCACGGACTCTCACCACACTGAAGCAACGCCGCAGATGTCAAGTCGCCAAACAGACCGGCTGCCGCAACTTTAGCCCCCTCCCCCCCCTCTCCGCTTTTCAGTGTTCCTTCCATCCCTGCCGCCACCATTCCCCTGCCCTTTCCTCTCATCGTAAGGGGTGCCGGTCCGTTCGCGCGTGTGCGTGGGTGTGCTGGACTGGCGTGATAACCTGTCTGCAAATAGGCTCCTCTTCTTCTTTAAAACTCTCGATTCTTTTTCTGTGTTAGGGGGAGAGTGAGGCTTGCGTCTGAGTTAGAATCGCCGCCGCCTCCGCGGAGGCTGTCACATCATGATTATTCTTATGGGGCTTCGAAGTGAAACGTTTTTTTTTTTTCGATGAAGGGCTTTCGTGCTTTATTCTTAATGACAATTTTTTTTGTTTAGGGGTGGATAGCAAAGGGCTAGTGGAAAATGCACCTGGGTGTGTGTTTGCACAAAAAAAGTGTTGGGCGGTGTTATTTCTGAAAATTTCTGTGTGGTGATGTGCGTTGTTCTCTCTAACCGTCTAGTGCACATGCACACACAAGTGCATTCATATTATTGAGGGTCCTCCGTGGGCTGTGATTGACGCGTAATTCATTCTCAAAAGGATTTTTTTTTGTGTGTCTCCGGTTAGGTGCGTGCAATAACTGCAACCCAAGGCAGCGTACGCGTTCTTTTTGTTGATATGTTTTTAAGGTTCACCTCATCTGATATATATATATATATATATATATTAGGTGAGGTGTAGATATGGCTGCGCGCGTGTACATACTTAATATAGGCATGTGTATATTCATACGTCTCTGTATTTTTCTGCTTTTTTCTGCTGACACGATGGCGTTTATCACACAGATAGGTGTGATTATTGTGAGATGATAAGGCAGTTGCTATTCATACAGTCACGAAATAGAATATTTTTTCAAAAATATTTGCAGTGAAGTCTGCTGCTAGTAACCCCCTCCTTCTTCTGCTCTTACTTCTGTGATACCCCGTCCTGGATTTGTTTTGATCTTTTTTTTTTTTTTCTGTCGTTCGACCGTCATTTTTTTTTTTTTCGGTGAGGGGAGGACTTCTGTTTTCTATGTGTACAAGTGCTTGCTTGACTTCAGTTTTTTTTTTTTTTGGTTGTGTGTCTATTGCTCACCCTAACATATTTTTTTCTAAAGTATATTTTTATCCCTAATAGAGGAGCCCGATATCTGAAGAGGGGGGTAGCACTCTTTTGCCAACCGCGAAGGGTATAGGGAAGACTAAATGGGGATCCAATATATATATATATATATATATATATATTTGATTGTTCTCTTCGCGTCTTTGTGTGTGCTCACTATTGTTCCCTCGATCCCCCCAGCGTACTTCCTGCGGATTGCAGCAACTGATTCACTAAATTTGGGAAAGGAGAAGGGAACATGCCCACCGCCAGGGATCGTGGGGCACTGAGCGTCACTTCCTCTGAATCCCCTCCTCTCTCCCCCCACGCAGAGAAGGGTAAAAAAAGATCACGTACAGACAGGTGAAACGAATGGGTTGTCTCCCCACCGGGATCTCCGTTTGAGTATGGAAAAAAGAGATTTCTGTGTCCAGCATGAATCAGTAAAATCCCAGTGATGATCCCTCGCCTTACGGTTTGGTGCAGTTGACTGGATGCAGCGATATATTTCGAAGCAATATTTCTACGACGACCGCGCGGTGATCTCGGAAGAGAGCCCCTCTTCCCACATCACCAACACCACCATAGTCTAACTATTGACCCTGCGCTGCCCGTGTGGATCCCCTGGAGGCGTAAATAGGCACGAATGTTCAGGGCCAAGTGGGAGACCTCCTCTCAGTCCTGGCAAAGGTTTTTTTTTTTTTTTAGCGTCCCGCGCTGAGTCGACCGCGGCGCCACCGCCACAGGGGTAGGAAATGTCGACGGGGACTCGTATCCTTTAAGTGGTCGTTTTGCTCATTCATCGGCTTTCAGCTGCGTTGTAGTCCTAGAAGACGACATAAAAGAGCACCACCTGTGAATGCAAATCTCCACAAAGGTAATTGCGTAAGATCCCTTCCCTTTGTCCGAGTGGTGGGCTCGCTGCATGTGGTCCAGGAGGATACCCCGTCTGCGCAACCTTCTTTTCCCTCATAGGCCTCTTTTCATCCCTCCGATTATTTATCTAGTAGTACTCTCAGCCTCCCTCCCCAGTAGTGGGTGAGAGGGGTACTACACCTCCCAACGGTCTCATTATCCTGATATGTCAATGAAGCGGCGACGGCTTGCCCTGGCTTTGGACTCTCGCGGAATACATTCTACACTTTCTGCACTGTAGCGACCCCCCTTCCTCGGAATGAGAAAAGCCTTCCGCAGCACGACCCTACAGCAGCGTTGCTGCCCGTGCCGCTGAAGAGGCGTGTGACCCTCACCATACATCCCAGCGTTGACGTGGTCTAGGTACAGCGGGCTGCATAGATGAAAAAAGAGACCTCCCTCTTCTTTTTATCCAAGCTAGAAAAAAAAAAAGATTGATGGACTCTAAACTCCATGAAAAGTGTGTGCTGCAAACGGTTTCATTGCCACAAAACTGTCCAACGAGGCGGGTTTGTACAGCTTTTGTGAAGGATCTTGCGACCAACTTTCTGCTTTGTGACTGCAGTGCAGCTCCTTTCATTCGAGCATTCCATCTTCCCCCTGCTGGTTCTTGAGTGAGCCCCGAAATTTTCCTGAAGCATCGATATCGCTCTCGAAAACGGGCGCCGAACTCCTCCTGCCGCAAGCACTTCTTTTTCCTTTGAGATGAAACACCAGCGTACGTTCAAGCACCAACCGATTCGGTGGGCGGCGCTCCCCACGTTTATCTTCAAGGATGCCATAGTGGAGACGAGAACTCGAATCAATTCCAGACACTAGGCATTTTCTTTTTTCCAACTGGGGTGGGGGTCGGGAGCAGCTCCTTCCCCGAATGTGAAGCTGGAGGCCATGGGCTCGATCATTCCGAAACATGGGCAAGGAGGTGTGACCGTTTTGACCAGCTTGCTTTTGTTTGTTTGTTTGTTTCTGCCCCTGCATACGCTTCTCACCTAAACGGTGGAGGATCCTGCATTGGATATATTTTTAGGGTGCGCTGGTAATGGTGATACTGCTTGGTCTGAGTGCGCCCTTCTTGTCGACTCAGTTTTCCCGCACTCACTCGGAACTCTGTCAACATCGGCGGCGTGACCTGGGACAACGCACACTGCAGGTATTGCTGGCGAAGGGCACTCGTCGGCAAATTCAACTCGATTTCGCTTGAAGGGGGGCAATTTCTGATGTGACGCACCAGGACAAAAAACCACACAGGTCGGAAAATGCTTAGAACCAAATAAACCAGCCCACTGCCAACCAGAGGCTGGGAGAGAGCATCGTTACATTTTTCCGTCGACGAGACTACCTTGACTTTGGTCTGCGGCAACGGTACGCGACATTTCGATCCCCACATGATTGACAGAAAGACAGAAGTAATTATCCACGCTGGCACCCTGGCAGCCCCTGCAGGCGTGATGAGGATGACAGGAGGTACCACGACGCTGTGTTAAGAGGGGCATTCACCTACGCCAACACTCACACCTTTCCTTACGACAGCGGTTGTATCACGTGGTGAAACGATTGGAACACTTTTTTTTTTCGCACTATATTGTATGCTAATAGAAGTGTATGGACTCCTTTCCCCCCTTCCCGTCTTGAAGAGACAGAATCATTTGTCAAACAGGTTTGCAAAGGGAGGGGAGTCTGAGTGGTGAGCACACCTTTCCGATTTGTGCAACTGTGGTGTATTTCAGGAAGACAATGTACCCAATGGCACCACGAAAGCCGAACTGATGAACGAAAACAAGCAAACAAAAGCTGCCTGCATCAAAATAGTACCCACTGTGGGTTGGGGGGGGGGAGGGAGGGATTGAATGAGCGGCTTCTTCCCTACTGGGCACTGTGAACATGTGTTTGTTCACCTACAGAGAGAAAGTTAAGGGTACTTACCACGCAACTTTTTGTGTGAAGAGATGCCTATTTGCATTTTTCAGGACAACAGATCATTGTCTCGAGCAGTCTGCTCTGAGCATGTATACGCATACATGATTACATGTATGCATATATTTATGTGAAGCGTAGCACGGGAGGCGAGCGACGATTTGCAGCGGGCGCCCACGCTGAAGACTTGCTTTGGCGATCTATGACCTCACCTGGCACGTTGAGAAATTGTCTCCTGTGCCACACGCAGATACACACACAGGCAGACACGAAATGGGGCGAGTGGGTGTAGACTTTCGTGGCCCTGTCAGCTCTGAGCCCCGAAGTCTGACTCGGCTTATCAGACGTCAATCGCAGAGCACCACTCCGGGTAAGGGGCAAAAAGGGCAAGAAAATTGCCTCGATCACGTTGCGGAGCCAGTCAAAATCTGACTCACCGTGGACAGAGGGATGTAATGTGGATGCAGGATGGACATGAGGAAGAGAATCGGAAGTGGATCTCTGCACGTACTTGTGGGTCTTTTTTTTCTTTTCTTGAGACAAAACGCCAAGAGAAGGGTAAAAAAGGAAGGCGTCTTCCCACAGTCTACTAGTGTGGGAAATCCGCCCCCCCTTTTTTTTTCTTTGCTGGTTTCTCTTTGATCCTTAGCGATAGACAAGTGAGCTTAAAAACATACACAAAGACTAGCAGATGAACTCCATTGTACATCTACATGTACATGCGTATATATATATATATATATATATATATATGTATTTATTTTCGCACCGCGCATTTATCTTGTCGTCTGCCCCCCTGCTTCCTCTCATTTCATTTATCTTGATCTTATCTTTCTCTCATACACGGGCGTGTGTGTAAGAGTGTGCGCGATTATTTTTTCATATTTCTCTGTCCTTCCTTTTTTCACCTACTGTGCGCTCATCGCCCGTCTTTTCCTGCTGCAAGTCTTTGGTGTTCGTAATTTGCCCGCCGATGGTGTTTTCATCACCGTTTCCCTTCCACTCCCCCTCCCCCCCTTTTTTTAATTATTTTTTGCAACTTCGCCCCGCCCTGGAAAGGAGTAATCCTCGACTATCGAATGTGTTCAGGACGCGGGCCTACATCCAACTGATGTCGTCATTAAAATCTTTTTCTATTTTGGTCTGCTGTCAGCATTCATTCGTAACCCCGCTCTTTGTAGTTATGCTCGCCTTTGCCCCCCTTTTTTTTTTCCCGGTGGCGTCGCTTTCTCTTTTTCTGTTGTCTTTTTTTTTTCTATTATTATTTTGTTGAATTTGAGTTGTCTCTTGAGAGTTTTTCTTTTGTTCTTTCTGTGCGTTTTTTTTTTTCCGCTCCTGATATGATATACATATATATATATATATATATATATATATATATATATATGTGCTCATTCTTTTTTGTGGGACTTATTTTTACGTTGGGTGCAGTGTTCAAGTTGTTTTCTATGGTAGCTTATGGAGGGTGGAGAGGGAGCAAAGGATGTGTACATGAGCTGCCGCCTCTTCACTCGCTCCTTTTTTTTCTTCGGAAATTGTGAACAGCACGCATTTTGGATGAAATGCAGAAGAGAAAAAAAAACGTTCGAATATGAAAACATCGATCTGGTATTTGTCGCCATGCGTGTTTGCAAATAATGATCTACATTTGGACTGTCGCCCGCATCCCCCCTCCTCTTCCCCCCTCCGGTGTTTCAGTTCATTTTTTTTTCTGTGCTGTCTACCCTTATTTGTGTGACGATATTTTTTTTTTTCTTTCGGGGGGGAGGGCTTATGTCGATACGCCAATCTCTTTCTCCCCTTCCCTGTTTGACCATGTGCATTGTAAGACTGCTCTCTGCAAGCGAGAATAAAAAGGGAAGGACCTGCTAACACTCCCTACATTCCCTCCCAGCTTTGTCGCTCGTCTGTGATGGGTGACAGTAGTATTGCCATACCCCGACATCCGTGAACCTCGCAACACCCCCCTTGCTCCAAGCGAAAGGGAATTATCTTATTAAAGTTTGAGGCTGACATTCACATCTTTTTGCTAGTTGTCCTCCGCTTATTATCGTACACCCGCACGGCAGATGACGCGAAGACAGGGCTTAAAGGGAGTATCTACCTATCGTTGATACACAGGCACACACGCATACGCATTGCCGACCTAAAAAATATGTATTTCTGCTGATGTTTCTGTTGCAGCGGGTGTGCTAAGTGAAAGTTGTCTCTGACTTGCACGTTTGGAAAAAGGAATACTCTCTACACAGGTTTGTTAGTGCTGCGCTACACTTGGTCATCTCATTTTCTCGCCTCGCTGTTTTCATCTTTCCCTCGTCTCCCCCTCCTTCCTGCTCCAACGGGGAATACCAAGCCGGTTGTGGTGTTGACATAGAGGTAGGCGCGCACGTTCTGCACATCTCATCATTTCAGAGCGAGAATTTCGCCCTCATGTCATGATTTGGAACACAATACATCGCCGCCATCACTGGTTTTTGTCTCTTTATCGATCACCTATTTGGTTAGGACTGACCTTCACGACAGTAGTGAATATACCGCGCTTTCAGGGTTTCCCACTGCTTCAGTGCTCCTCCGCATGCGCTGGATAGCACACAGGCTACAGACTCTCGTAAGGAGTCTGCGTGTCTGAAGGTGTCATTCTGTACGCTGAGAATGACACCGGTAAATCAACTGTGCGAACCCTGCGTCGCTTTTTCATTTGGTCGTCGTGAATACGGCGGTGCCTCCGCCCCGTCCCCTCCTCTGGCTTCTTTGCATCACCCCCCCCCTCCTCCCCTCCTCTGCTCCTCCTCCTTCCTTCCTGCCACTTTTGTCCTCCTCATACACGTTACGCCGCACATTTTCCCCATTTCCCCTCCTTTTTTTTTTCTTCGTCTGTGCTGCTTTCACCTTCCCTCCTACTTTGGCCCTTCTCGTGATGGAAAGGCTCACCGATCTACACTACAGCGCACAGGCGCATCGTTGACGCCGCTGCTACTGCTAGCCACCAGCGACGCTGGCGTGAGATAGCACAGCGGGAGGGAGAGACGCGGTGCTTCTACCCTGCAGTCATCAACATCATAAACTCAGACCATCGCGGTCCACACTGGTAGAAGGACACGCACACACACGCTTCGGCTTACACCCCTCAGCTTCTTAACGTCGTATCTCTCTTTTTCTGCCTTTTGAAGATTTGATTATTTATTCTTTGGTCCGAAGCCATTTTTTTTTTCCCCGGTAGGGGACGAACCGCGCACCCGTCTTGCCGCAACGCATCCACTGCGGCTCCAGTGGTGCGGAACACGTACGCATATTATTAACATTTGAGGAGGGAAGAGGAGTTGTGGACTACAAGAGGAATACTGCTATCTTCCACGCACACTGTCACATTCAGGTGGATATTTGGCAAGTCTCATACCACACATCGACGCAAACACGATTCACACCATCTAGACTTTTTTGCCTATCGCCCCTCTTGTTGCTGTTTTCTTCTGTTCATTCACATCTGTTGTCGGACAGCGCGTATATTCTGCTGCAGCTTCTGAGGGCTTCAAGTAAAATAGGGTGTCTCGAAGCCTCGTCACTTCTGTGAACATATCGTGCGGAACTTCTTTTCTTCTTTTAAAAAAATCTAGTTGCACTTTACCTCTCGTCCACTGCGACTGCTTTCGCCTTTCCCAAAAGAGCGACTCAGCCTGTTGTGCCTCCTCCTTGCCCGTTTCTTTTTTTTTTTTTTCAGCTCCCATTGCCATTTCATTAGCACAAGGAACAACACATTGAGGGAGCATTCCCCCCCCCCCCCTCCTCCTCCAAATAAATACACACACACACACACAGAGACCGGCCGACCCGACAGAGACGCGCACACAGGCACACATATACCGCCTCTGCCTACATCACTCTTTGACCTTCTTTGTTTTTCTGCTGTTGTCTCTAGGTTGGCGAAGACGTCTCGACGTGCCACCAAAACGTCTGGTGGGCGATACCCAAAGGGGAAGTAAAGACACAGTGTGTGTCGACCTGAGTAACCAACCAGGTAAGTGGTTTGTTCCTGCCCCCAACGATAGCCACCCGTCGTTCTAGAGCGGGGGTACTTGGTGGTGGGCAATTAGGTTGAAGGAGGACCATCAAGTTTCTTTACGGAAAACGACGGCTGTTTGAAGCTATCGTCGCTCTCCCTTTTTTTTTTTCCTCCCTTCGAAGTGATCTGATATTGTGGCCACGCTCGATATGGTCTGGTGTGCCCCTGCAGTCTCCTTCTGTCTCCCCTACACTGTACCCACTCCTTCATCATTTGTCTTCCTCATTACCATTGATTCTTGTCTACCGCTTTTCTCCTCTTTGTCGCCGCTGCGTCGCGTGTTGCGTTCCTCTTCAAAAAAGACGTCAAGGCAACGGTGGAGATACGAAGAAAAAAGGTTGATAATTGACGTGCACACTTTTTTTTTTTTAGGGAGGGGGGTACCAACGGTGAGCGTCTTTTCATTATTTCGTGTTGGTGTGTGCGCGAGTGTGTGTGTCATACCTTGTTGGTTTACTTGATGTCTTCTATTTTGCCGCATGGGCGCGCGCATCATTTTTTTTTTCTTTCTCTAGACTGATTTATATCTACTCCATTCTTCGAAGAGATTATTTCGGTGTCGCCGCTCTACTAGTCTTGTGGACACCACCTTGAGGTTGCGGTTTGTCTCTCTGTCTGTCTCTGTGTGAACGTGCTCATAGTTCAGCGTTGGTGTTTTCGCCCTAGAAGCTTCTTAGAAACCAAAAATAAAATAATAAAAGCAGCTGCAGTAGACGCATACTCAAGGGGGATCACGAACAAAAAAAAAACTCGGGTTGTTTTGTTTTCCTGAATTGATTTTCAATTTTTGAGCTCTCTCTTTTCCTTCAATTTTGCAGTGTTTATATCCTATTCCTGTCCGCAGTCGTGTGTGCACAAGTGATCTTCATCGGTGTTCCACCTCTATTCTTTCAATTTGGGGTGTGTTTGGGTCTGGGTCGTGCCGACGGACGACTGTTGGACGGCGTAGGTAACGGTGTTGGCGTCTCTTAAATTGAAAGAAAAAAAAATTAATACCATCTTTGCGTTCTTGCGGTTTTTCTGCCTCTTCGCTTGTAGGGGACACACCCATCCTTGGGATTGCTGTATCGACCTTCCTGACAGCCGCTCTCTTTTTTTTTGTGTGTTTTATCTCTCACCGAAGCGAACCGGCCGACCGCTACGGTGCCTTGTCTTCCTTGTGTATATATTTTGAATTCTTTGTTCTCTACTGTTGCTGACATTTTTCTCCATTGTTCCTTTCTCTTTTTTTATTATTCATTGGCTGCTTTTTCTTCTCTTAAACATATTTTTCCTCTGCCCTGTCTGCCGCCTCCTCGCTGTCGTGTACGTCGAAGGCACAAACACACACACACAAACACACAAACACCTAACACTTAGCGGGGCGTTTGCCCAAACGACGGCACTGTTTTAGTATTTTTGAATTCCCTGCACTTTACCTGTGAAGGCGTCGGTGAGGTGTAAACATACAATATTTGCAGTGTTTTTTTTTTTTTATGCTCTAACGTGCAGCGAGCGTGTTTTTAAGTTTTTTTTTTTGTTGTGGTGTGTGTGTCTGTGTGCATGAGTTTGACTGACTCATAGCTCGCGCAGGAAGTGTTTTCTTTTTGACGGCTCGACTTTTTTCTCCTCTTTTTTTTTTTTGATATTTTTGCCCTTTTGTTTTTTTGTATCCTGTGTAGATCTTCTATTCTCAGAGATCCCGTGTTGTTTCCCCTTGGGTGGGGTATCGCTACCATCTTTGCGCCACTTGTCCGCAACTTTTGCCACTCTTTGTGCGGATTCATCTCTCAAGCTACGGTGATGTATCATCAGATGAACGCTCCGCAATCGCGGCAGTCAGACAGTGCCTCGGGTCGTAGAGAAACCACTGAGGGTTCCGGAGAAAGGGACTTAAACGCTCATTCGCACACGTTCACGCCACTGTCCGGCGAACCTCCGCCTCGGGTAGGAGAAAACACTGAGAATCATATCGAGCCGGTGGCAAACGACGCTCCGCATTTACGGCGCGATATGAATTCACCAAAGACGAGGAGCAGTTCCAGTGAACACACGAGCGTCGAGGCGAAGAGTCTTGGGTCGCCTCGTATGTACACGACTGTCAACACATCTCTGAAGAACGAAAGCATCCGTGTATTTCGTTTGCCTGATAGAGCCATTCCTACAATCCTGTCTGAAATTCAGAGTCCAAGCGAGCACAGAGATGCCAGCGATACCTCTCGATGCGCAACGCACGTGGAAGAGGATTACTTTGAATATACGGATGACAGGGTCACTAGAGAGGATGAAGCGGACGATGATATTGGCGCAGCTGTCTTGGGGTTTCACAAAGTGAAGAGGCCGCGTCGTCCTGAAGGTGTTCTCGGCAAGGAGTCACCTCTGCCCCCCTCGGTCCTGAGAATGCGTCTTTCGTCTGGTAGGATATCCGCTGGTGGCAACGGCACCCCACACGTATCCCCCGACAAGGCGGGCGGGCGGTATTCAACGCTCTCATTGAGCTCTCGACAAGAGGATAGCCGTCGCCTGCTGATGCGCGAAATGGATATCGCCCAAGGCGGCAACGTCTGTTTTGAGAAAACTCGTGCAGTGATACAGGATGATATGGTGCGCAACAGCCCCATGGACAGCTTTTCCGTAGACGGAGACGGGGTGACTTCCGCACTCAGCGCGCAGCCGCAGCGTATGAATTCCTCCATGAACTCGCTTGTTTTCCTCAAATCCAGAAAGCCGCTCAACATGAACGCTTCTTTTCGCCTCGGCAGCCACTGCAACTCTCCAAGCAGCTCAGCTAATTCCCCGCGAAGTAACGCGGACGCGATGACGCCTACGTCGATGCGCTTGAGTGGTCCCCACTTTCGCTCTTCTAATCAAAGCGGTATTGTGTCCCACTGCCGCAGCCAGCATCAACATGTGCACACGAGCTACCAACAAACACACCAATCCTGTCATGGCGACAAGGAGCTGACTGGGGACAACGGTCGCCGAGTTGGCGGTACGATGCGCAGCAAAGCGCCTGGGAGATCATTGCCCAGCGGCAGCGACGTATCGGAAGCATCTCTGTCACTTTCAAATGGATTCGATCTTGTGCGTGCTCCGATAGCTGGGCTACGCGCGGTGCTCCTGGGAAACAACGCAGTGGAGGAGGAGGAAGTCGCCGAGGATCCTGAGATGCGGGTACTCCAAATACAGCAGCTGAAGAACTTTTATGCGAAGGTAGTTTCGCAGCACCGTGACGGCCCTAAAACCAGTGCACCAGTTCACAGCTCCTCGACAGCAACCTTTATGAACAAACCACTTGTAGCGTCGGAGGCGCCACGAACTCCGTCCCCTAACGCCACTGCCGATGCCACCACCGATGGTGTCGCCTACCGCCAGGAACTTGGTATTCTCGCTCTTCCCTCGTCGTCTGACATCCGCACCGACTGTCGTGCTGTATTGAGTACGGAGAATGTGTTGGCACGTGGGATAAAGAAACGAGAAAAAAGGGTCATGTTCAACATGAAAGATGTGGTGCAGTGGTGCGCAGAGGACAACGGCGCCGCGCCTTTGTGTCACCACGGTACCCCGCGAGGGCCTCATCTCGTGACGCAGCTTGCGTCGTCGGCCTTGGAGCTCCAGTGCAGCAGCGCCGAAACGAACGTGGGCAGTGACGCTGTGGATGTGGTTGATTCCCCCACATGGAGATCACCACCCTCGCCAGCGTGGCTAAGGATGAATCTTAATGCCTCCAACATGTCAAGTCAGTGGATGCCGGCATCAAGTACAGAAAAGGCGCGCATGCTGACTGACACTGCTGCTCAAGTCGAGGCACCAGTGCTTTTCCCAATGAGCCTGGCAAGGCCGCTGAGAAGAACACCGAGGCCGTCCTCTTCTGGTTCTCCGCGTAGTGCCGGCGAAGACCGCTTGTATCCTCGAACCACGCCTTTCACTTCTTTGACGTCTGTGAATTCGGCACTACCGTTGTCACCACCGCCCACCGCTGTCGCGGCCATCATGCCGTCGCCTCCACCCCTGCCGTCCAAGACTTTGGAGCAACTGCACAGCATATCTGGTGCTGAAGAAAGATGCCGATTCTGTGGCATCGACAAGCGTGATGAATCGAAGGGGCACTATGAGGCCCCCATGGTGGTCACTAAGAAAACCGCTAACGACACCGTGGCGCTGCAGTCAGGTTTTTCTTTTGAACCTCAGACACTGCTTTCTCACTCGTGGTCTAACTCACTAAATGTCGAGAAGACCTCCGAGGTTTCCCTGCGTGACCACAAAACCACGCGTGAGTGTCGTGCAAAGTCGCACGACCCGCTCCAGACGAGCAAAGGTGACCTCTGTGTCCCAGCTAAAGACTCTCCGTGTAAACAGTCGGAAGAGAGCATCGCTCCCCTCAGTCATTGCGAGGTGAGTGTATTGTCCGCTACCAAGGCACTAAGGACACCGTCCTCGCGTATCGCGCAGCTTGCCAGAGACGACTGCTTGTCCTCGGTGCCGCCGTTGCAATTGCCCTTCCTAATCTCTGCACCACTGTGCGTGACCCTCAATTTCGAAGCGTCAGCAGCGAAACAGCAAACCCGGAAGAAAAGCGTCGATGAAAATCAGTGCAACACACAGCGCAGCAGCGAATCTGTATACTCTGCAGTAAACCCTCCCTCGATGAATACTGAGCTTCCACTACGGATAGGACAGACCCCCAGTCGCTCACTCGCTGCCGATGCGCCAGGCGAGTGGGTCTTCATGGAGCGCTGTTCCCCCCTCGACGGTAAGGGGCTCTCAAAGAAGTTGCGTCCCACTTGGAAGGGGTGCTTTTCCGTCGAGGAAGAGACTGTTACAACGCTAAAAGATGTTAGCTCGACTGCCTGCGATGGCTCCTCGTCCCCTGTACAAAGCATTACTGCTTCGGTGAACACAAAGTCGCTTCTTAGGGGGTCAGATGTGACTTCTTGAAAATATCGCCCTCCGCGGTAGTGGCCGTCGAATCCATTCGGCGGCCCGGTGCCCAAACGACTGTACGAGTCTCGTGATCTTGGGGCGTGTGTCGGGGCAGCTGCCAAATCCCTCCTCACCGCCCTAAAAAAAAAATGAATAATGTGCACATGACTGTGGACAACAACACCAAAAAGCGTTTTAGATTCAACTGCGACTTTGTTTTCGGCTGTCACACATGCCACAGTTTTTCTTTTATCATTTCGGACCCTTTGAGATCGTTACTCCTCAGGGTAAAAATATCTGCGGTAGCGTTTGCAGACCGCCTGTCGGACGGGGGATAAAAAAATATTGCAGATGGGAAAACGTATGCACTGCTCCTGACTTGTGCGTCGTTTTCTTCATCCTCTTCCTGGCCCGCTCTGTGCATACTGTTTTCACTGCTCCACACCCACTGACCGCATCTACCCATTCGCTTTCTTTCCATGATCGTCAAGCATAACATCTGTTGCCATCTGCGATGGGCAAGTGTACGCCAAAGAACCGCGGTGAGCACATCAGTGGTTCCCCGAAAGGTGAATGGGCAAGGAATGATGGCATTGCGCGACTTAATGGAATTGCATTGAACTATGCTGAATCGAAAAATAGTGATCTACAAAGCCTTACGGTGAGCAGTGGATCACGAAGGGGATAACACGAACCCTGCTCCGCGCAAACTGACACACATGAAGGACGCCTTTTCTTCTTCAAAAAAAAAAACGTCTCATATATATTTTTCACATCATTTCTTCTTCCCTTTCTTTGTATTTTCTCCATCTCATATCGGGGGGAAAAAAAACTACCCTAGCGCTTAAGCTGTTGCGATTACTGAGGATAGACGGATGCGTTCTTGAGGTGCTGCACATGACGTGTGAAACCTCAGCTTGGCTGCCGTCCATCTTCGTCTCGACAGTATCTCTCAAACGTCTCACAAGAAATTCGATAAACTTTTCTTTTTTCTCACATCAGCTGCCGCGTCTGTTTCGATTTCATGACGAGATCTCACTGAGTGCCAGTGTCACCGTGCTCGCAGTTGTCCTCACGGGATTGCGACTGAGCAAGTCTTTCTGTTTCGGGGATGGCGTATATCTTCGCCATCGAGTACTGCTCCTTGAAAAAATTCGAGGGTATGTGCTGCGATGGGAAGCGACTTGCGTGGCGGAGGTGCAGGCCTCCTGTGCAGATGTTGATCGCCAGGCCATTGTTGTGCTCTCCCGCCACATAGGAAGGTCTGCGGCGCAGCGAGTGGAGGCTGAGTTGGCGGCGGAGCGGGTTAACGATGTTTTGCCATTCCAGACGCCGGTCGCGCCGCCGGCGTCGTTTTCTGGAATCGGGTCATCCTTTTCCTTCTCAAAGGACATCGCGCTGGAAGACATGCTTGAGGTGGCCTACATGGCGGATAGTGTCTTGCGTCTCGCCGAGGATCGGCAGTGGCTTGAACGCTTTGTCACTATCCTGCAATATGTTTTATTCCGCCGGGTGTCCCAGATAGAGGAAGTGCGGTTGTACCGCAGGATCTTCGAGCGCGCAATTTTTCCGGGGATTCCTTCACGGCAAAAATGCAGCCAATCTAATCACGGAAACCGAGGGATGGCGTCCAGCACCTGGGCTGGGGCCTGGAGAGTGTACTACCGTCCCACCTGGTTGGCGCCACTCTCCGGTGGCACCCAATTCCTATGTTTGCCACTGAGCTACTTCCCTATCGAAGCCGTGTTGCCGTACCTTGCGTGCGAGACATGGCTCAACGAGCGTCTGCTCGGCAAAATGTTGCCCCAATGGGAGCGTCTTTGCGTGCGTGCCTTGCGGCGGACAGGTACTTCCTCCCTCTCTGTACCATTGCTCTCAAAAGGCGCGCCGGCTGAAAGGGCCTCGAAAAAGGTGCACTACTGGTTTCTCCGTTACACAGCCCCACATCTTCGCGTCTGCGTGGACCGTCAGCGGACTGCTGCCCGTAAGTTTTCAATGAAGGAGTTGAGCACCGCTACAGGCTGTGAGGGCTCCGCAGCGTGTGACTTACCCCGCAACCCTTTCGGCTTGCTGTGGCGATGTCTTACCAAAACCTGCAGGTATGATCTACCCGCATCAACAAGATGCGCATCAGTGCCCGGCGCCCCCAGGAAAACCAGTGGCACTAGCTGCGGAGGTTCCGAGGAGAGTGAGGAAAAGAAAAGACTTGCACGTCGTGCCCTGTTGCTTCGCGCTGCATCTCAGGCCCTCGTGACCACCTTCCAGGTCTGCTGCCCTCGTCTTTCCGTCCGGTATGTCACCGAGGTTTTAATCACCGGATCGATTCTGCAGAGGAGAGGCACATCGCTATCGGATGAGGTCACTGCTGCCGAGGGATCAGAATCTCTGCGAGTGGATGCATTGCTCAGGTCTATGGCTGTGAACCTTGGATCTTATTTTCTGGCAGCGGTTACGGAAGTGCTGTTGTCTCGCTTTATCAGTGTAACTAGTGCGCATTTGATATTGCAGCTCACCGACGCTGCACTGGGACGACTTCATCAAGAGCTTCTCTGTGTCGACGAGGCCTTCTACTCTCGCTGGATTCGTACTGTTCCTCATGAAGGAGGTAATATGGGGGGCACCAGCTCGGCTGCACTTCCTGGCGGGCGGTTGTCACCCACCACCACGCCACGGCTGCACTCTCACCTCACAGTCGATGACGTTCTTGCAGTGGGGAGGGGTGGTGGTGAGCGTATCATCGCTTTACATGACGCAATGGTAAAGCGAACACTGCGATACGCAGTGCTTGTTGGTCGGGCAGCTGTCACGTGCGAATGGCGGCCACTGATCGGTGCAGTGATCATGGTGTGTGTGAAAGTACCATCGCTGATTTCCTTGCTCTGTGTTGCGATAGGCTACTCGACCCCCTCCGAGGTAGCGCGCCTCTTGTCGCGAAAAGAGGAAAGTCTGCCTACTAGGTGTCCTGTTGGCCTGCGACTTCTACAGGACCTTCTGGTGGAGGTGGATGGTGACACGACAGTGTGCCGTGGGACATGGCTGCGAGGCCGATCACATCTGCGGTATCCTTACCTCGCGCTTGTGACATGCTCGAGCATTTGGACTTTCGAGCACCTCATCGCTGACACACACTGTGGTGTGGTAAGTCTCCTTTCACACATGCGCCAGCTGAAGGCAGTGTACACGGCAGTAGGCATACACAGGTACGCAGTCAGGCCGGGAACACGGGCGAGTACTGCAGCGAACGCGATAACCGCAATGCAGGAGGACGTGCGCTGCGTGCTGTATTACAACATCTACCAAGCTCTACGCACCTGTGAGGAACGGTTTGCCGGCGTTGCTGGTGCTGCTTCGCCGCGTCTCCATAGACTTCTCGATGCGGAAGAAACGGCGTTGCTTCAGCAGCCTCAAGCGCTATCGTACCTCCCGGCACACGTGGATTATTATGAACTGTTCTCTCTGCCCTACCGCTTTATTTTGCGGCAGTTGGGCCTTGAAATGGTGTTTGCCTATCGCGCTGCAACAGGCATGCAGCAGGACTCGAGGCAGATGGCGGAGGAGTGGTGGACGCAGACACTTTTCAACAGTCCTTTCAATCCACTAGCATTGGCGCTACACGAAACTGCTCAGCTCACTGCGTCCTGTGCAACTGTGCTGTTGCTGTGCTCAAGAATCGTGGACTGGAGCTGGGTCGTGTGCCCAATCCCACTGCCCGCTCTTCTCCGGCAGGCACATACCATGCAAATGTACCGAGATATGCTTCTTAGTGTGGTGGCGGTGGAGCGCCTCGAGGACGGATTGGCCTCGTTGCAGCAACTCAGCGAGCACCTGCCGCATGCGATTGTGTCGGAGATTCCTCTGTCCACGCTACGGCCTCGAAGTGAGGCAGAGAAAAGTGACCCTGTGGCACCACTGTCCGCTCTTCAACAACGTCGCCGTCACTGGCGTCAAGTGCTGAGCTCACGGCGAGCAGAGCTCTTCTTCGATGTAAGCGATCGTATCGTTGGAGGACTGCGCCTCCGCAGCGGCGTGAGCTGGCACCATGTGTACTTCGCATACCCACAACTTTTTGCAACACCCAGTGCGCGAGATCTATCTTTAGAGAAAGGAAAGGTGGGCTGTGGAGTGCGACCCACACTCACTGATGTGTGTTGTGCGTGCCCGGCTGTTGGCATGACCGCCGTGATCGGGCCAAGTGGCGCGGGTAAGAGTTCTCTGAATTTACTGCTTCGGCGTCTTTACGATCCAATCGCTGTGATAGAGTGCAATCGCGGGTGTACAACGGAGCGCTCGGCTCTCGAGGAGCCGCAGCCTGTTTACGTCGACTTGAATTATGTCGGCACCGCTGTGGACGCAGAGGATGTTCTAGTAGAAGTTTTGCGGCTGGCTTTGGTTGAAAGTGCACTCCCGCCTCCGTCAATGCTTGACGAATCATTTTGGCATCTCCTCGATGGTTCCAGCGGACATGGTGGCACGTCTGAGGTAATTCTGGCGACCTCTGCGTCTCTAGTCAGCTCGCCTCATTACCGGCTGCGAGTTCAGCCTGGCTACATTGCCCTCGACGGCATTCCGCTCTCACTCTTCTCCCCCGCTTACGTGCGTCAGTGGTTCAGCTGGTTGCCGCAGACAGCTCATGTGCAGCCGCGACAGAGCTTCCTCTCCAACGTTCGTGGCACAGCGTTTCCCGTGACGATATTCGATATAGAACGAGCCCTGCGTATGTGTGGGTGCCTTTCCTTCATGGAAGAGAAACACCGCACATTGCAAGATGCTGTCGGTTCCCTGAGTAGCGGCGAGAATCAGAGACTGGCACTCGCAAGCGTTGTGGCGGCTTTGTTCGCACGCTGCCGACTGGAGCTCTTGCACGGGGTCTCATTCCCAGGTCCTCTCGGCGTCACAGTGCCAGCAGACGCAGCAATCGGCGGATTAGTGCTTGATGAGCCTACAAGTCATTTGGATGCCGCCAATGAGCACCGCCTCCTCGCCGCCCTGGAGAAATTACAAGGGAAAACTGATACCGCGGAGTGTAACGGCGAGGCAGGGCTTCCTCTTTTCGTATGGATTATATCACACCGTATGTCGACGCTTTGGTCCGCACGTCATATGGTGGTCATGGAGCACGGTCGTGTTACTGCGAGCGGACCCTCCGCAGAAGTCACAAAGACTAGTTTCTTTGCCAAGATCCAGATGAAGTTGCAGCGGCTCGACGAGGACTCTACACCCACCGTTGTCCACACAGCTCATTAGCGTGCGAGGGGGTGAAATTTTGTGGATGTGTTTGGGTGGTTTTAACTTCTCTTAGGCGGTGTGTGATATGGTGCTATGAATCGATGTTGGGATAGTTACCCCCTTGCGCTTTTTGTTTACACTGTTACATGTTAACTGCTTTACCCTGAACATCTCTCTGTCAACATCGTAAACGTTGGCGTGACTGAAGATGGTGTCGTTTCCTATGACTTGGGTTCACACCTTTTTGCTCCTCTTGCTATGTGGCTACGCCGAAACGTTGGACTTCAAAAAAAAAAATATATATATATATATATATATATATATACTTTGTGTAAGAGGCAACTGCGGCACGGTGCTCACTTTCTGCGGCGTCCTAATGGAGTGGTACCCTCCCATCCACACAACAAAAAATGACAACTCTACATGCACAGCGGAAAAGTATATGAACACAGCAACCCTCCGATGCTCATAGTCTTTCGTACTTGACATGTTCATGCACTCTGTCTCTGACTGGTGTGAGGCATCTCTGCCCACTCTCCTGAAGTGATGCAGATGAGGAGAAAGGATGAAAGAATCGTTGATCCAGTTCTGGTTGTCGCCACTGCCCTCACATTCACGACCACTGTGCCATAGTTAAAGTATCAGCACACTATTTCCAGCTGGTACTGAGTTCTTCATTGATCTCATTTTTTTTTTCCAGTGGTGGCGGTGGGGGTGGGGGGGGTCGAGTCGACTGATTCACGTCCTGGTTCGGAATTCAACAACACCACACCCTCCTTCTTTTTTTCTTCAGGTGACTGCCGTAATACTCCACTCCATATCGCCTTGTTTCTTCCATGAAACGCTGTATACGGTGAGTCACTTACGCATGAGGTGCGGAGGAGCGAAGCAGATCTCCGGATGGTGGTGATGCGTTTGTGCAAGTGGGAGTCTGATTTTATGGGCGGCACAGTTCAACCGTCATCAGCTATACCTCCTCCAATACGGATGAGAGTGTGGATGGGAGGGGATTTGACACCAACAACACGTTCTCCCTAACTATGTTGCAAACCGCTAAACTGATCCCTCCTTAACACTTCATATTCCCTCTTCAGTTTACCAATGAGCAGCCGTGATGCAAAACAGCACGCTGAGACTGGCTTCCCGTTTTGGGTCAACAACATTGATGCCTTTGCATCTTTACCAGAGCGCGATGTGACGTCGCCGTGCTCACTGCTCCACCTCCGCGATTTGTTCCGTTGCAACCTAACCGATCCTAGTGAGTGCTGGCAGTACATCCTTCTCTCAAGCTACAAGACAGACTTTCGATGGTTGCTGGAGACCGTACCGGAGCTGTCTGCGGTGACAGGGAAACTGGTGATGCTCAGTGGTGAAAAAGGAACAGCGACGCTGCGGTGCCCTGCAGGAGCGGCTTTGTCACCCTCCACATCAACGTCGCCGCCGCTTTATCGCAGTAACCCATTTATAGCTGCCTTACACGAACATAAATTGAGCGCTTCCGCTTCACAGTCTACGCTCCCGCGAGATCGGCTTGTCGTTATTGAGCCCCCTTTACCCTTTGCCTTTGGAACTCATCACACAAAGATGGCTATGTGTGTCAATGGAAAGGGCCTGCGCATCGCCATCTTCACAGCAAACCTGCTGGAGCAGGATTGGTGCTGGAAATCGCAAGGAATATACGTACAGGACTTCCCATGGAAGAAACTCGGAGGGAATGCGCAAGAAAACTCTGCACCTTTGACAACTGGGGCCCGAACAGCTAGTAGCGACCCTAGTGGCGCTCATATCAGCACTACATCCGCTAAGGGCACTCAGTTCGTTGAGCAACTTCGTCATTACTTGGCGCAGTGCGGTTTGAGTTTCGCTGCCGTTTTCAATTCACCATCAGCCGCATCATCTGCCGGACCTCTGGGGATCTTTGATACAGATTTCCTCTCTCACATTGACTTTTCCGCGGCGGCTGTGTGGCTTGTTAGTTCCGTACCCGGCACGTACCCACGGGGTGAGGTTTGTCCAGGATATCGTGTGGGACTGTATAGACTGGCAGAGGTTTTGGAGCTTTCGGGCGCAGCTATGCCCACAACGTCGGGGCGCATTGACCTTAGTTGGCAATATAGCTCTCAGGGATCGCTCAATCCAGCCTTTCTGAACTCGCTTCAAGCAGCCATGTGTGGTGAGTCGGTGTCAGTGATCGAGTCCGGCAAAGCACCGCGTAGCCTTCGCGACGTGCAAGTAGTGTATCCTACGGAGGCAGAAGTGCGGAATAGCTGGGAGGGTTGGGGTGGCGGCGGGTCACTCCCGTTGCATACACGATGCTGCCATGCATTTGTGAACGAGCGTTTGCACCGCTGGGGCTGCGGCGTGAACCATCACTCGCCCACCTTCGAACCTTCAAAGTCAGCCAGAAACTGTGCACCGCACACTAGCCGTGAGGACGCTGTAGATGTTGATGGAATGGACAGTGACCGCGAAGAGTCGACAAAACTGAGGAGTAGCTGCGCCGCCTACTGGCAGTTTTCGCTGCCTCACATCAAATCCTACGCAGCCGTGGCACCTGATCGCTCCAGCGTTCACTGGTTTCTTCTGACAAGTATGAACCTTTCCCAGGCAGCCTGGGGCAGTGTCAGCAGAAAGGTCAACGACCGCGGTGGGCAACATTTGTTGGTGCGCTCGTACGAGTTGGGCGTTCTCTACGACTCCCATTCTGCCATTGATCTGTCGGTGTCCCCTATGTTTAGTGTGGTTGCCCAATCTGGAATTGAGCTTCCCACCCCTCGTAATTCTCATGCCGTGTTGTATGAAACACCGCTAGGTGTTGGAGCTTGCCGTGTGTGCGTGTACCTTCCTTACAACCTCCTTTCTCCAATGCCGTACGCAAGTACAGCTGCTCTGCAGGCGCTTAGGCGTGAAGGTAATCATAACGGCGAAAACACAGCAGCAGCAGCGCTGGACTGCCTTGATGTACCGTGGGTACTAGATATGCCCCACCGGGGTGCAGACGCGTACGGATACGATTTGGGTAGTGCGTTTGAGAGAACTGGCCCGCTACTTTTATCGAAGTGGAGGCCGCGAATCCGTGGCTCAGCAACCACATGTGATCTCCATTCAATAGCTTCACATAAGCGCAGGCGTGAAGAATAAGGTGTTATGAACGACAACACGTTACCTTTTCCGTTTTTCAATCCTCTAGGTGGTGCCGTCGAAATCGTTGATGTGAACAATGGATGTTTTCTCCCTTTTTTCCCGGCCCCATCCTCACCTGTAGTTTTTCTTGTGCATCTCATATTTGTCCCGGGAAGAGGTGCAGGTACTGAGGAACATGCATATCCGACTGCCACACATGACTAGAAGGTCCCCAAAAGACTAGTACGTTGATGGTTAGTACTTTTTGTTGTGTCACTGGAGAAAACAGATCGAAATGCTGCAAAAGATATGATTTCTTTTGCATCAATAACTTTGTCGTGTTAAGCTCTGCTTATATATATATATATATATAGGGACAAGTCTTTGGGTTTTCTTTACTTCCATGGCTGCAGAGCCGACTGCTATTACCTCTTCACCGTCTCTGTCGTGGACTCATTTCTCCCCCATCTGCTTCGCTCGGCAACCTCGAGAATATGGCCGGAGTTCCTTCGAGCCGAGCTGCTAAGATTGGTATGTGTGTGTTTGTGTGTGGCCTGTGGGGTTGAAGGTGCTCATGCAGCATGGGGGTGTGAGTGTGTGGAAAATTAATGTTTCAAATAACTGAAAGAATTTTGGAGACTAGAACAATCGGTTCTCTTCACCGCCCTCCACAACACCCCTAGCGAACGCTCATTGCTTTCCCACATCCCCAATAATTGGAGGGGCGCTTATCACCGCGTGGTATCGGCAGAGCGTGGTGACGTGGTCCGGCTAGGATAGCCGAGTTTTCATGGGCCTACCGTACATGCCCCCGCTATTCGGTACAACGTGAAGGGGCCTGTGGAGAAGTCGGGGTGGTTACGGTTTAGGGGTTTCAAGGACGCCCTCATTTAATATCTAGAGCAGCAACATCATCGACGCATATGTGGGCCGGGGGAAACAAACACAGAGGAGGAAGCGCCTGACTTGGCTTTTGCGATCGTTGACTGCTTCTGATGGTGATATTGTTATCATTCTTGAATGGAATCCCTCCGCAAACAAACACACACACACACACACACACATACGTTGCACTTTACATCCCTTTTTTCTCACGACTCATTAAGCCGCTTTTTTCCCCCTTCCGGTTATATTCCCGGACGTTCGTCCATGCATATTTCCACATACTTTTGCCAAGTCTTACTTGAAAACTTATTTCTCTTGAAATCGAAAGCGTGGCGAGTCGAGGCGTCGACGAAAACAGCCAGTAGCACCAGCCTTTTCACGCACAGCAGTTTTTCTTTTCTCTTGAATTCGTCACGTGCCCCTCCGTTTTTTTTTTGTTCCCGAGAAAAAAAATGACTTCGGCGGCGTCCTCGGAGCTCTCAGTCACACGGCAGAGCATCGGATTCAGTGGGGATGGGTGGCTTGAAATTGCGCGGGCACAGAATGACGCCATCACAGCCACGTTCAGGGAGGAAACCGCCGAAGCACTCAGTATTTCCTTCCAGGATGTTTTTGACATCTCCTTCACCGATGGCCCCTTTACGGTGCACTGCGCTGTGCGCCACGCCGCACATCTCTCCGAGGCGCATGTTAAACAGGTTCTCTCCTCGTGCCCCTACCCGCGAGTGTGGGAGCTCTACTCCAGCTATAAAGAAAAGAAACGGGAAAGCACAGGCGTCTATTCGACTGATGCGCCTACTTTAGTATCATCAGTAGAGGCGAGCAAGGGGGGAGGCGGAAGAGAGATCGATGTAGCATCCCAAATAGACCACCCATATGTGATTTACCTCCGTGGCGACCAATGGGCATCGGCATTGACGGCTCACAGGCTCGAGCTTGAGCAGGCTGCGCTTCTGGACATCACAAACGCTCTGAACAGCAGCGACGTTGATAAGGGGGATGTAAAAGGCAACAAGGGACAGGGGAAAGCTCACGTAAAACTGGAAGCTATGAGGGGTGGCGCTGTTCTGACATGCGGGATTCCGTATGATCTCTCCGCTGATAGTCGGCGAGATCAGAAAGCGTTGCTTGGCCGTTGTGTGTATCCAAACTTGTCGTCAACATACACTCAGGTCACCTCTGACGCCACTCTCGTCGAGACGCGCCACCGCACCCTCCTAGGCGGTGATGGATGGAAGAAAGTCTTTGCAGCTGCCCCAGATAAGATCACTGAGGCGTTCCGTGAGGATGTAGCAGAGCAGTTGCACCTATCAGTTGACTCCGTGAAGCCACCCACGTGCACAGCGGCCTCTGAACTGGAGTTCACTGTCGAACACGCACCAAGCGTATCGATAGCTGTTATCAATGTGGAGCTTGGTGAGTGCAACTATAAGCGCACTTGGCTCGTCTATAATATGGTCATCGGGTCTAGTCCTCCTGTAGCGGCGCTGTATTCGAAAGGTCGCCCGGGCAAGAAATCTCCGATCGAGATGATCTTAATAAGCAGCAGAGGCGGCGATGTTGAACACGCGATATCCACTCGCCATCGCCTGCGCTTTGCCGGTGATGCCTGGGCAGCGGTGATAAAGTCACACGGCGAGGCTGTCGTGACTAGTGTGCTTGTGCAGGACATCTGTTTTGCTCTCCGACTGGAAACTAAAAATGTCCGTGTACTTCGTTTGGAGACAGGCAGTCTTGTGGCTGAACTCCTTCTTATACATTCCTCTTCCCTCTCACGAAAAGAGATTGACAAAATTCTCGCGTCATTTCCTTTTCCCGAAACATGGAAGCTGCTCTGTCAAAAAACATTGCTCTCCACGCCCCCACAGAACCCAGACGAAGAGCTCGTGAAAAAAGTCTATCCGACTGTGCAGATGCGCTTTCACGGTGACGGGTGGGCTGGTGTTGTTGACAAGGACGAAAAAAAGTTGCGCAGATGCCTTCAAGAGGATGTTGCCACACTGTTTACAACTCCCTCAAGTGCAGTCCAAAAAGTTGAGATGAACATGGATACTTTGTCGGTTGTGTTCGACGCCGAGCAGAGTGCTTTGGGCGACCGAAAAACCCTGCAGAAGGTGTTGACCAAGTGCCCTTTCAAAAAAACATGGATGCTTTATCAGCACTACAACGCCTCCAAAGGCGATGTGTCGCTTATCACCACCCGCCATCATCTTCTTCTCCCTGGCCACGCTTGGTCGCGTGTGCTGGAAGGAAACAAAGCCGCCGTCCAGAGCGCATTGGTTGCGGATGTCGCAGAGGAACTTCTTGTTCAGGAGTCGCAGGTGACAGAGGTTTCCTTTACCGGTGAGCTAAAGGCCATGTTTGCCGTTTCTCACCCCGCAACCATCACACGACAAGAAATAGAAGAGCTGCTCAGCAAAGGGCGATTCCCGCGATTATGGGATTTGCACATGGAAGCACATTCATGGACGGGAGATAAAACACGCGAGGAGCTCCCTGCTACGACTATCGAGGCTACAGCACCCACACAGGTTTTCAGTGCTATACCCGCCTCCCTCGCTTCAAGCGCTAGCAGCGTAGTTACGAGTCACCACCGCGTCGTTCTTTACGGCTCCCATTGGGAAATCGCGATGCAAGATAGCCAGACACAGCTTCGAGAAGCGTTTATCAACGACGTAAAGTCTGCACTTGATGTGTCAGCGGGTGCTGTGCAGTCTATGATACTCCAACTTGGGAGTCTGATCTTCCATTTCGATCTGACCCACTTCTCTGCACTTGACCCGCAAGAGGTCGACCGTTGCCTCAGCGTCTTCGAGTTTCCTCGCACCTGGGCTGTACACGCCGAGTCTGTTGCTATTAGTACGAAAAGATTAACCAGCGGCACCACAACCCATCACCGTGTGAAGCTCGAGGGTGAGGAGTGGGATACAATACTGGCCGTGCATACCCCCGAGTTGAAGGCGGCCTTGGTGAAGGACCTCGCTGGTTCGCTGGGGCTGCCGAAGACCGCCTTCTCCAACCTGACCTTCTCGCTGGGAAGTCTCTCAGTTGATATGGACATATGCCACCCGGCTGAGTGGACACTCGAGAGGACAGATGAACAATTGGCTAGGTGTCCTTTCACCGAGACGTGGACTTTGTACAACTCTGTGAAAGTAAGGTCCACTACACAAGTGACCCGGCACCGCGTTTACATAGAGGGTGACCATTGGGTGACCATCCTTCACAACCATGCCGAAGACTTGGAGCAAGCATTTACGTTAGACGTCTGCGAAGCTGTGGAGCTGTCGGAAACTGCCGTAAGGTCGCTCAAGTTCAACGTCGGCAGTCTTGTCGCTGAGTTCAAGCTTGTGCATGATCGATACGAGCGCCAGGTGTACGACGAGAAGCTTGCGAGCTGTCCGTTCCATCGCTCATGGACCCTGTATCATTCGAAGGTCGAACAGTCCGAGTCTTCACAGTCGACCACAATTACGACAGACCACTACATACAGCTTGATGGAAGGGCCTGGGCGCCAATTTTCGAACATCAGTTGCCCGCCCTTACAGCGGCGATCACGTCTGATGTTAGCAACGCTTGCGCTTTGCCAAGGTCAAACATCAGCGATCTCGCTTTCGACCCGTCTCACTTTGGCGTCTACTTCAAGGTCAAGCACCCAATCAGTAGTACGACAGCAGACATTAACAAAGTTCTTTCCGCAGCGCTGTTCCCCATCACCTGGAGTTACTACCCCAGCAAAAGTGAGAGATCTGAACTGCGAACGGCCGAGGAATCTCTCATCGCGTACCCCCTTTGCTCCACATATGTGGAAGATGTACAGAACAACTTACCTCTCACGAAAGCATCAGATCCAGAGCATCAGACGCTATCACAACTACAAAAAGCAAAGGTAGATGCACTATCAATCCTCGTCTCGGAAACACCTCCACCAAGTCCGCCGGACACGAACCCAGAAAAGCCTTCCGGTAAATTTCAAGCTTTAATCTCTGAAACGTCAATAGCAGCTGACCACCCTTCCTCGCCACTTGAGAACTTCTCACCAGATGGATATGCACGAAGCAATCCCTATGTTACCACTTCAGCAGAAACGCCTCATCTGCCCATTGACCCGATTTCAGCACCCGATTCGATCAATCGACAGCAAACAATCCCCCTTTCGACTTCAACCGAAGATCAGCAGTCCTTCAAGCCACCTCGTCATACCTCTCTACAAGCTTACGAGGCAAACACCTCGGCCCAACCAATGGAACATGTACAAAATGTGAAGAAAAACCGACCAGAAATGGGACCGGTGGCGGCCACTGTAGTGACAACACACCACGTGCGCCTGGAGGGCGAGCTGTGGGCGCGGGTTCTAGAGGACTGCGCTGACGCAGTGAAGCACGCGTTCGAGACCGACGTGTGCGAAGCGACAGCGTTGCCGCGCAGCGCAATACATAAACTGATGTTGGCAGCAGGCAGTCTCTTAGCAGACTTCCAGCTGACGCACAGCGGCGTGCCGAAGAAGCAGCTGAATACCGCGCTGGCGCATTCGTCCTACACGCACACGTGGAGTATCTACGAGCGTATCGTGACACGTCTCGAGCAGCAAGGAGCGCGTAGCGCAGTGCCGCAGCCGGTTGTGATCCAGGACTCAGATAGTTTCATCTCGCTTGATGATGTGCACCAGGAAAAGGCACGTGCCGAAAAAGAAGGAGCGACAGTCGAAGCTGCACTAGTTGATGAGAAGCACACACCTGCGCCGCACCGTGAAATCGAACCAGGAAAGCCACTACCAATAGAAGGCCAAACATACCCACCGGAGAACCCGGTGGCGGGCACTGTAGTGACAACACACCACGTACGCCTGGAGGGCGAGCTGTGGGCGCGGGTTCTAGAGGACTGCGCTGACGCAGTGAAGCACGCGTTCGAGACCGACGTGTGCGAAGCGACAGCGTTGCCGCGCAGCGCAATACATAAACTGATGTTGGCAGCAGGCAGTCTCTTAGCAGACTTCCAGCTGACGCACAGCGGCGTGCCGAAGAAGCAGCTGAATACCGCGCTGGCGCATTCGTCCTACACGCACACGTGGAGTATCTACGAGCGTATCGTGACACGTCTCGAGCAGCAAGGAGCGCGTAGCGCAGTGCCGCAGCCGGTTGTGATCCAGGACTCAGATAGTTTCATCTCGCTTGATGATGTGCACCAGGAAAAGGCACGTGCCGAAAAAGAAGGAGCGACAGTCGAAGCTGCACTAGTTGATGAGAAGCACACACCTGCGCCGCACCGTGAAATCGAACCAGGAAAGCCACTACCAATAGAAGGCCAAACATACCCACCGGAGAACCCGGTGGCGGGCACTGTAGTGACAACACACCACGTACGCCTGGAGGGCGAGCTGTGGGCGCGGGTTCTAGAGGACTGCGCTGACGCAGTGAAGCACGCGTTCGAGACCGACGTGTGCGAAGCGACAGCGTTGCCGCGCAGCGCAATACATAAACTGATGTTGGCAGCAGGCAGTCTCTTAGCAGACTTCCAGCTGACGCACAGCGGCGTGCCGAAGAAGCAGCTGAATACCGCGCTGGCGCATTCGTCCTACACGCACACTTTGGGCCTCTACGAGGGCGCTATCACCCGTCTTGAGGAGCGGTCTGCGTCCACCACAGCACAACTTCGGGATGTGATCCAGGACACGGTTAGCTTTATTTCACTAGACTTTGA
>CM007317.1:1311191-1345267 GCA_000333855.2 Endotrypanum monterogeii
TCTGCGTCGTGAGAGTACGCCAGAGGAGGCGCTACCGGCACTGTATCGTGAGGGCACGCCAGAGGAGGCGCTGCTAGCACTGTATCGTGAGGGCACGCCAGAGGAGCCATTGTGCTATGGCGAGGACGCGCCTTCCCCTGCAAGCGGTAGCACTAAAGAGTCGCTCGAGGCACGTGCTTCCCAGAGCCTTGCCTCGGTGGCTACCGAGATGGTGGCAGGATCTCTGCGTCGTGAGAGTACGCCAGAGGAGGCGCTGCTAGCACTGTATCGTGAGGGCACGCCAGAGGAGCCATTGTGCTATGGCGAGGACGCGTCCTTCTCTGCAAGCGGTAGCACTAAAGAGTCGCGCGAGGCGCGTGCTTCCCAGAGCCTTGCGTCGGTGGCTACCGAGATGGTGGCAGGATCTCTTCGTCGTGAGAGTACGCCAGAGGAGGCGCTACCGGCACTGTATCGTGAGGGTACGCCAGAGGAGGCGCTGCTAGCACTGTATCGTGAGGGCACGCCAGAGGAGCCATTGTCCTATGGCGAGGACGCGTCCTTCTCTGCAAGCGGTAGCACTGAAGAGTCGTTCGAGGTACGTGCCCCCCAGAGCCGTGCCTCGGTGGCGAGCGAAAAGAGGAGGTTTTCGATCCAAATCTCGATCACGGAAGGAGAACCTTTCAATTCCACAGGAGAGAGAAGTTCAATAAAGAGCTACAGGAAAAAGGAGAGGCGAAGGTCATGTGACTTGGAGGAGTCTTTACCCTCCGATATGGAGGTTAGGTTGCATGGGTTTGTCCGCGAAGGAATTCTGGAGGGTACGATGCCTAAGCCATCACACGAGGGGCTAGCAGACAATCTTTCTCGAAAAAGGGAAGGAACTTCTGGAAAACGGCAGGCTTTAACTACACTTCCTAATGTGGTAAGTTCGGGCTCTTCCTTTGCATCTAACGGCGGTGAAGAGGGGCTGTGCGTTAACCCGTCGTCAATCAGTCGTCTCACAACTAGTGGTACTAATTCGCAAGAAAAGCTGGACCTTTGCGTTGGGCAGAATGTGATATTTAAGCACGGTGAGAGCGCAGGTGCTGCTGAGTTTTTGCAGGTGGAGAAAGGGCCTGTTGGCGTAGCGGGTGGTGGTTCAGAAATTTCTGAAGACGTCGTCTCTGGTGAGGCGAAGGGCACTCCGGTGAGGCAACCATTAAAGGTCGAAAAGAATAGTACTCCTAGTGATCGCAGCTCTAAAGTGCGTGTGTCAGAGCATAAGGTGATGCTAGAGGGGCAGTTCTGGTTCAAAGTAGAGCGCTCGCTCGATCTCACTGAAGCTTTCCGCAGAGATATTGCTAACTCGCTGGGTATATCGACGGAGAATGTGAAGCAGCTGAAAGTGGCAGGAAAAAAAAAACTTGTAGGCACTTTCGTTGTAGAGCAGCCTCTTGATGTTCTACATGAGACAACTGATGAGAAACTCCATGCGTATCACTTCCCGCTCACATGGGAGTACTACGCAAAAACGCCTGGGGCAAATTCCACTCATCAATCTCATGGCAAGGCAGCGAGGATAATTGAGCAGAACTCACACCCCGCCGAATCCCCATCAAAGTGTTTGCCCCCGTGCAGGGATGTAACTTCGACGTCAACGAACTCTGGTGCTCTGGGTATGCACCTGTCTCCGGCCGGAGGTCAAAGAGTATCGAAGAACGCTAAAGGGAGACGTCATCAGACTAAGTTGGGTTCGATAGCGGTGCGTGAGGTGCGTTCGTCTCATTCCGTTGCCGAGAAGGGAACTTCGACCAGTGATCTTCCCTTCCCGATGGTTACGAAAGACGCAGAAAATGCAGTTATTGGGCCGTCTATGCAATCGACAGGGAGCACATTGCAGAAAGATAAAGCGCTGGAGTCAAGGAATACTCCAGAAACCACAAGCACAAAGCACCGTGTTGGATTTGTAGGTGATCGGTGGCCCGTAATACTAGTGAAACGGAAGGAAGATTTCATTGCAGCGTTTGTGCAAGGCACCAGCGAGCAGCTCGGTTTTGAACCGAAGTCAGTGGACAAGGTGCTCTGCAACGAGGACTCAGGTGACACGATTGTAACCTTTCATGTCAGTCACCCAATTACGTTACCCAGTAAGCAAATCGATGTGGCACTGCGTAGCGCACTTTACGCTGACGTGTGGAATCTTTACTTCGAAGGCGCCCTCCCAGACGCAACGAATGGGAACAGCTCCGATGCCACTACGTTCCATCGGGTGGGTTTTGTAGGAAGAAATTGGGGGAAAGTGATGAGTCGCGATTTGGCCGCCTTCAACGAAGCCTTCACAGCTGACACGGCGTGTGCGCTTGGCGTAAACCCGCACCATGTCAAGATCGCTGACTACGCAGTCGCTGATGACGTTGTCATAAACTTTCACGTCACCCATGCGTCTTATGAGTCGGAAGATGTGATCGAAGCTAAGCTTGAGATGTTCGACTACCAAAGTGTTTGGAACCTCTACGGTATTTTCAGTGAGGTGGATGAGCAGCAGCGTAGTGTTCCGTGCGTGATGAAGCGCAGCCCCGTGTCGCGTGGCATATCACCGTTCCCTCCCAATAGTAGTCTCTACCAGAGATCCCGGGGTATACATTCTCCTAATGAGAAAGTCCTAAAGCTCAATAGAGTGAGTGGCTCGAATTCACGGTATATACGAAGTAACGCCAGCTCTCTGGGTGATCCCCTCCGTGCCATGAACAGGGGAAACACTTACTCAAGATTGTGCCGCCCATCTTTGACATCTCCACTTCCACGGCAACTTCGTCGACTAACTCCTCGCGAAAGTTCAGAGTATAGAATTTCACTGCTGCCTACTTTGTCGAGAAAAAGTGGCGCATCCAAGTCCCCACTAAAGGTGCGCTACCCTGGCACCAGCGCAAGTCTGATTCCACAGCCGCCACACAGGCGCCCCTATGGTAGCGCGACACGGCATCGTCAGCGACGCGTTAATTTGCGCGCGCTCGAGGGCGATTTGGCCCGTGGACAGCGTCAGCGAATACACAAAGAGCGCCAACAGCAACTTGATCGGGAGGTGCGCCGCTCTTTGAGTTCCACAAAGTCATCGATGCGTTCCGGCTCCACCACCGTCCACGAGGTCCTCCTCCCGCCTATTACGGCCAGGTTCGCAAAGGTTCGAAACACCCAGTAGCCCCATGACGAATAGGTTAGTGTATCCACTAAGGTAACCGTATGTGAAAACAAAACCTAATCAGGAGCACGCTCACATACGCAAGCATGCAGGCACCTGTGGATTTACGGGCGGGTGGTGTTGGCAATGATTGTCATCAATTTCGTTTCTCGAAAATTTGTCCAATTTCATGTCCACCCCCCCCTTTCCAACCTGATAACTCGTCTGTCATTTATCTGATCCCCCCGAGTGTCTTCCCCTCTTCCCCCCCCACTCCCTTCCCCTACTTGCGTTTCTCCGTCTTCTTATTCTGCATGTAGACGCAAAATGACACAAGGTTGCAGCTGTGTCTAGCAGGGATTGACGTGCACTCCAATCGGCGGTTTTTTTCCCAGTGCACTCGCACTTTTGTTCCTTCTTCGACACTCTTCGTTTTCCTTGTTGGCTCGATTCACTCAATACTTTACCCCCTTCATAGGTGCTCAAGAACGCGTAGCTGCGCTTAGGGACACTGAGAGCCTCTTGTAACCTCGATTTATTGCTGCTTTCATTCTACGTGGTAAAGATGGCGTTGATGCCGGTGTTTTTTTTTTTGTTTCCATATTTTCTCTCTGGCCACTGCGCGGCTTATTACAATACCGTCTGGTTCCACTTCTCGGTTAGTGCCGAGGCCTTTCAAAGGTCATTGAACGCGTAGTCTGTGACCGTGCTTGGGTATAAATCCGATTGTTTGCATGTATGTTGAGCATGCGTGCGTATGTCTTCATGAATACATTTGTCCTCATACACTGAGCGGCTTCCCTTTCTACCCCTTTTACTTCTCTTTCAATATGAACAACAAAAAAGTACTTCACTGCTGATCCTCATCATACACTACCATCTCCTTTTTTTCATGAGGAGAGCTTATCATTGTGTGTGTGTGTGTGATTTTTTTAATGTATTGCTCCATTTTTTTCCTTCCCCTTCAGTCCAGTCAATCACCGCCAACCCTTCCCTCCCTTCTTTTCACACTCTTTCAGTTGTTCCCTTCGTATTTTCACCACTAAACACTGTGCATGTGCGCCTGTGCATTCCCATAGCGGAGGGAAAGAGGCGTGCACACAGTCGTCTCGAATTATTTTCCAATGCTTCCTCTATGTTTCACTATTCGATGTCGAGTCAATTTTTTTTTTTTATTCACCTCTTGCTTGATTCTGATCATTTTCCAGATGCGCTCGAGTGAAACGGAGCTGTGTACCCTTATGTTTTTTTTTTTTGTATTTTGTTTTATGGGTGCTATGCCTTTTTCTTGTGCGATAAAAACTGCCTTTTTTACATTTTTATGGGGGTGAGGGGTGGATGGGTGAGCGTGCTCCTGTTTTGGCCGCTCATCTCTCGGGATCTGCTTTCTCTAACCTTCCCAAGTGCTTTAGATGAACATAATGCTTGAAAAAAAGTGCGCATTTCTTTTGTCTGTTTTACTTCTCTTACTAGGTTCGACACAGCCCATTGGCCATCGCACTCATTGATTTTTTTTTCTCCGCAGCACCCACACACACGTGCACATATTTCTGATGGTCGGACGTATTTTGCTTTCAACGATCCTGGCGCATTTTTTGCCCGAGTGCTCATTGGTTCTCAAACCCTGAGGAATCCAGTGCGTCTCAGTGGTGTCTTTCTGCCAAATACATGAACAGCTGCATCGGCATTAAACAAAAAAAACATCTCCAACAAGTAACACGAGTCTCCAGGAAGAGACAATCGTACGGGGAAAACGGTGCGCTCGGAACATCCCAAGCGTAATGGGTGGGGCGTGAAAAAGGTGCCCTCTACGCCTCTTCAGGACTCTATCCCCCCTTGATTGATGAGAAGTGTAAGTCAATATGCAAGTACACGACGATGACGGAGGTCAGCAATAAACTTTGCACCTTGTTTTTCTCTCCCTCTAGCCCTCAAACGACCAGCGTCTCTTCCTCTATGGAGCAACTGTTCCCCCCTCCCCCCTTCCCCCTCCGTCTTCACATGCGGTTCTTCTGCTTTGCGTCTCTTGTCCAGTGTGTGGTGTTGCGTATTCTCCCCTTTGCAGGTGGACTCAGAGCGGTCTCTGCAGGAACCCTACAGTGCAGCCCCGCCAACAACACCCACCATTTTGATCCCTAAAAGCATCACGACCTTTGTAACGGATTGCCCGCTACACTTCCTCTGAGGACCCGTGTCACTAAAGGTGGATTGTACGTATCTAGATGTTCTAAGGATTCTTTTACTTGCTCCAACTTCATCCGCTGCTTTTCTTTTCATAGTCGTGGATCACCCCCACCTTCAGAGAGAGTGTGTGTGTGTAGGTGAGGTACATGGCGCATCTGTATCTCCACCAACCGACCCCACCATTGGCGCAGTCAACCAATACAGAGCCCAATAAGTACCTTGACCAGGTCGTCGACGCTGCAAGGAACCACGCATCATGGGGCCCACGTGTAGCTCGATCAACGGCGACGGAAGCAGACTCCGAGAAGACTGAGCCCTCTAAACGCGAGATCGTCCATGTAAACAGTGGAGTCACGCAGATTTCATGGCCGGCAACACATTTGAGCTCATTATCGAAACGCCCGGGGAAAAGTCTCGGGGTCGCGGCGTGGAATAGAGGATATGGTGTGTGGCGTAGTCGTGGCGTGTCTTCCCTGACATCGTGGGGTTGTGGTGATGGACACAACAGAAGTCCCCGAGGAGAGGTAATGAATGCGATAAAGCATCACCCATACGATGACGAGCAGGCTTCTCGAGTCACCGAAAGTGAGAGCTTCAGTTTTTCCGGGAGCAGTGAGCTGATGCCGTCGCTGGAGAGACCGAGGAAACATCTGGAGGCGCAGTGGCCACATCCCCTTCCCTCGGCCGTATTTCCGATATCAAATACCGTAGCCTCGGTCGACTTTTCCTTTTCACAGAGATTCCTCATCGACTACGAGACGCGTTCCCGTCACGATCTAATTGTCGACTTTTTTCTCTCCTACCCAACCGTTCCTAGAGCTCTGTTCTCAAGGTCATCTTTGCTGCATCACTCGAAGTCTTGCCACGCCGGCGACATCGCTGCACGAGACTCACCAATGCGCAAACCATCACCAAGGACTACTTTCCTTCCATCGATTATTAACAGACAATCGGTGACTGCGCTGAATGAAGCGGATGAGTCCATAGTTCCGAGGAGCACCTCGGCTGGCCAGTGGCATCGCTTTCGAGTAGCGTTTCCGGGTGCGCTATGGTCTTCTGTCATTCGCCATCAGCGTCAGCTGCTCATTCGTTCCCTGAAGCGGGATATAGAGGCAGTCTTGCTTACAGATGTAGCTATTGACGTATATAGCCTGTGCGCCACAGCGGTAGAGATGGAGCTCATCGTCGACTTGAAGCAGTCTCGTGCTCGCTCCTTAGAGATTGCAGATGCCCTGTCACACAGCCCTTTTGCAGAGGTGTGGGCTGTATACAGCGTAATAACGCTCTTCCTTACGGAGGAGGCGCCTTTGGCGCCACTGAAGCCATCGCTGTCATCTCCAACGTTCGGGAAAAACAGTGTTCCTGTTTTCTCTGCCGTCACCGATTCAGCTGTGGGTAAGGCGATCACCACACAGCAAGCAGAGAGAGGGTCGACTTCGCCTCCGCCGTCATGGCCGCACGTGAACCAGTGGGATACGACTTCCTCCACACGTTCGTCGAAGTCAAATTCTCGTCGCACTACTACTAGCTTAACAGTGCATGGTATGTTGAAAATGACGATACCGTTGCTGTTCCCCGAGGAGGACACCGCTGCGCTGCAAAGACTTATCGATAAAGCGCCGTCAAAGCTTCGGTCGGCGCTCTGCCGAGATGCCGTGGACGCGATGCCGCTAGTGGAGGTGCAAATTCATTCATGGAAGGCTCAGCCACATGGCCTCTACGTTGAGCTTCTCGTATGTTGTGCGGACGACGGCGACATCGGCGTGACTGATATCGTTGATATGGCCTTCAAGCGGAGTCCATTTGCCAATACGTGGTGCCTTATTCGAGCATCCAGAAAAGGCCTTGAGATTCGCTCTCTCGCACTGCCGATGATTGTGAAGTCGGGCAACTCGCTACCGGAAACCGTCTCACCGTCGAACACTCGAGATGCAAGTGTTCCAACTTTTTGTTTGGCAGTGCCCACTGCCCCTCTCACGGCTGAGCAAAGCGGCGAGCTGTCTTCTCGCTCACGCTATCTACATAAAGGTAAAAAAACGGTAACCACATCCCTGTTGCCTATCGCCGCTCAAGGAGAATCATCCGATCACGAAAGCAATGGTCGAATCACTGAAAGCACTGTCGATACTGTCAATAATCGTGCTGCCCGAAGCGATTTCGGTTTTCTCGCGGCAACCTCCTTGTTAAGCGCAGACTCTTTGTCCGTCTTAGCTGGCAATGACACAGCGACACCAAGCCATGAACCCTCGCTGAGATCACGGAAGAGAAAGACTTCCACCTCGGCGTCCGCAGAGGTGCTGCCCAAACTGGTCTCTGCTAATACACAGGTACATGTGAAGGAACCGACTAGGGGGTCTTCGGAAACACCGAATAATTTGGCGCAACCCTCGCTTTCATTGACTGTTGCTTCAGGAGTCGAAAACACGAGTCCCTTTAGCGCGAGCTCACTCCCCTCGTCTACGTTACTGCCGCCGCTTCAAGTGTACCCACAAAGAGAGGACAGTCACGTAATAATAGACCGCCTTGAACATCAGTTGCAATCCGTCACTGAATCCATAGAGCACTTATGCACAGCAAGTGCGGCGAGTCCGAACGCGAACGAAAGCGCGCAGGCACAAGTGTTCGATCTGGTGACTACAGAGGAGAAGGATAACGATAACAACAGGATGGAGGAATCGATGTTGCTATCACCTCGGCTCCAATCATCGTCTTCGACATTGCATTCCTCTGGGCACCCGGAAGCCGTCAGAGAGGAGCCGCACGTCTCTCGCGTGCCCTCTGAGGCAGAGAAACAAAGCGCGAGCTCTCTCACAACAGGAATAGACGCACAATCAAGTGCTAAACAAGTCGAGGTGGCACCGAGTGCGTTGAGTGACTCGGTTGAAGCGTCGCAACCCCGGATCATTCCCGAAAAGCAGCAACGTACGGATTTGTCGGTGGTAATACCAAACACTCCGTTGAGCCGTGTGTCCCTAAATCAGCTATCGAGAACAGAAAGGGTGCAGCGCTACTTGCGCCTGCGGGAGTGGAGGCCGTCAACAGCAGTGCCGCGGATGATCCGCGTCGAGGATCCAGTTAGTCGTTGCTCCTCCGCGCCGATTCAAGGCACGATGGGCGCGTCGACAAAGCTTGTTGTTGTTAGGGAACCAGAAGTGCTTAGGTCGCTTTCTGAGTCATCACTGTCGCAGGCAGCGGAGCACATCTCACACTGTCGTCTTCTGCGGCCCGGCACCCAATGGGAGCGTCTTATCATGCATCATGGCGATGCTGTGAAAGAGGCAGTGGTGAATGATATAAAGGAGCTTTTGGGGTCAACCGCGAGTGAGATGGCGACTCATACAATTTCCGTTGGTGACAATGGCTCTCTCGAAGTCCAACTTTCGGTTCCATCTACGATGTTGCCCCTCGAGATGAGTCCGGAGGAATTCCTCGTGGCGGCAGAGCAACTTCCCTTGAAACACCTGCGTGAGCTACATGAGACAGCCGAAGCGGGTGCCACCACACGGTTTCATTTTCGTCGCTTTTTTTCTCTTGAAGGACTCACCGAGGAGCGGCTCGCGGGTGCGATGGAGAGCGTGCGCTCACTTTTTCTTGCGGATACGTGCGCCGCGCTCGACACATTAGATGACGTGGTGGAGAATCTGGAGTTGTCTGGCTACCTCATTGTGGATGCAACGGTGCGCGCACCGAGCAATTGTGACAATGCAGAATGTCGCTCGATGTTATTGAGGTACGGCTACCCGCAGCTCAATGCGCTGTTGCGCGATTTGGCCGCAGCAGGTACACCGACGACTACATCACTCTCGGAAGAGGGTGCCGAGTGCAACTCGATCACAGTTAGTGCCGTGCTACCGTCATCAACGTCCGACACAGCGGCAAAAGGGGCAAGCTGCACTGGCGTCGACTCTGATGTCATTGAAGGGAGCAGTTGCATCTTCCCTGCGGCCTCCCAGCTAAGTGGGAATAGGACAGGCGAGTCACCTACCTTTGACATGACCACAGAAAGCATTGCCTGTGTGGGATCCACGCGTTCTTCAGAGCAGTTGCTGTCTGTCGATGAATCCTTCCCCACATTTCATGTTCAGGAGAACAGTACCGTCCCTTCACACGTGAAGAAAAAAAGCGTTTGCCTTAATTCTCTCCGATCCTCCCTCTCCTTGTACCGCAGCTTTTTCTGCGTACCAAAGAGCGCCAACGTCACTAAAGACTCAGACGCCACGTGCACACTTCACCTCAGGGGAGTCATGTGGAGGCAACTGCTGAAGAGGGGGTACAGTGATCTCATCAGGGAAACTTTTGAGAAAGAGGCACTCCAATGTTTGCGTCATGATGATCACACGGCGGTTATGCTTAGCGTGTCCGTGAAGAAACTTGGGATCAAAGAGGACGGGCTCGTGATCGGGTACAATGTAGGAAGCAAGATGGGTAACTCACGCATTGATAGTACGCGGGCCCAGGAGACGATTGCTGAGTTCGCTTTTCCTCAGCTGTGGGAGGTGTACCACTCGTTTGTGCCCACCCACAACCTTTCCGAGCCCACGGAGGACGTTCACGGCGCCGCTTCCCAACTCCTCAGCCGCTTCGATACCGCGTCTTCTGTCGGGACGCCGAAAGAACCGGAGGACTCGCCGGCCGTACCTGCAGAGGAAGTGCAGCTTAATACTTTCGAGACTCACCCGGAAGGCTCCCGATCACCCTTGCACCCCTCACCGACCTTGTCGCACAATAGTGGCCAGTTACAGGGCGGTGGTTCAAAGAACGGCCGAAGTGACTCTCAGCAGGCTGCTGACGGAGAGTTCGCACATCGTCATGAGAAGCAAACACAAAGGTACAGCGCAACTTCGCTAGCAGAAACCATACACAAGCAGTTGGAAGCGGCAGAGAACCCGACGCTGGTAGAAAGCAGCGAATCCATCAAGTACAACGCCGGATCGCCCTCTGAGTATGAAGGGACGGGATGTTCCACACACGCGCTTAGCTCGCTACAGTGGCCTAGTACTGCGGGTGTAGACAACACCGATCTCGCCCCAGCCATTATGACAACAGTCTCCGAATCTGATTCCCGGGTGCTGGTAAAACACACTTCCGAGAGGGTGCCTCGATCACCATCAGGATCAGGTATTGTAGATGATGGAGGTGCTGTTTTCCCCAAACTAGCCGCTACAGTGGAAGAGGGGGATCATTCCCATCATCAGGTAGCTCGCTCCTACTTCGGCACTTCAGGTCTCCCTTTCTTGAACGTCCACTCGGCGGTACCGATAACCCTTCTCGACGTCCGCATCGCAACTCCTGATGCAATACCCATGGTGGGTCATCTTCAGTCCGCTGCTCATCAACACCAAAGTGCTTCAGCTGTGGATCATGCCGACCAGCAGGAAAGCCAGCTCCAGAAAAGAGCGTCGCAAGTGTCTGCAGCTTTACGGCCGTTATCGAGTTGGCCAGCCTCAACCGTAAACAACCATTCTGTACAGATGTTCACGCAAGAATCCTCGCCACACCACATCGACGATGTCAGTAAGCAGGCCAGCGTCACCAGCTCTTCGCTCATACCAGCACCACCGAAAGCAGCTTCTTCGTCCCAGGGTACACCTTCCTTTCTTATCGTTGTAGCTGCGCAATCAAGCAGTATTCTGAATGAAATCTCAATCCACTTGGACTCTGCAAAAGTGCTGATCTCGACAGGCTACTCTCGCATAGAGGAGGAATTGACGCTAGAAACTTTATCGGTCGTTCCGCCTAACCTGTAGAAGAGTCTGCAATGCGGGCGGTGCGTTTCGTTATGTTTACAGTGGGAGTGACACATCTGCTCTTTTTTTCTGTTTGCAACAAGACTTACGTGAGCTGAAGGAGGCTGGCAGGTGTGTGCTTTATTCCCTCCTCACCGATGTGTGCTCGTAGATGCAATTTTCTTTTGCTTTCGAGTTGTGATGTTTTACACATCGTGGAGGGTAAGTCGTACACCAGATGCGCTTTCCAACCATCTTTCGTTCGTTGTGGGTTCGTGGTAGCGAAAGTATTTGCTTTCAAAGCTAAAATGATCTCACTCGGCCGGTGTATTTGGGTTCTTGGGGACACAGACAGCAGAGACGCAGCGCTGCAGCGGCCGACGAAGAGCAGATTCCCACATAACCATATGTCGACTAATGCAAGCTTGTTTCTCTCCTCCTGCTTCATTCACTGGATTGCCCGATATGCCTTATATCTTGTTTGTTGATATATATATATATATATATATATATATATATATATGGAGGTATCTTCCGCATGCTAACTCCTTTCTGTAGGGGCAGGTGGGCGGAGGTTGTGACCGCAGTACTTCTCTCCTCTCTGGGGACTCGCCTACGCTCTCTCTAACCCGTCCACGACGATGTCAGTTTTCCTTACGGTGACGCGCCTTATTTAACAGGCTCTGCTCTCAACGTCTTATGTGAATAGGGGAGGGAGGGGGGGGGATTCATGTGTATGAGAGGCGCTTCACCCTTGGCCTCAAGGGAACACCACCCACTTGCAGTAAATGCGCACGGAAACGTGTGTGGGGGATTCTTTTACGAAATCTGGATCGCGTCCGTGAAGGAGAAAACGTCGCCCGCATGCGTTACCAATCCCGACACCCACTTGTAGAGCTGACGGTGGTAGCATAAAGTAATAATACAGAGACGGTCTCCGAGTGGCAGAAAATGCCATTACTGCAACATGCACACGCCTCCACTCCTCTGTATGCACGTGGTCTGTGGAGAGGCCGAGTTGCGTGGCCCTCACGGTTCTGCCGAAACGATGAATCCCGCAAGAACGAACATAAGGAGAAAAACGAAAGCGATGAAGACTTCTTCCTCCGTTTCCCGTTTCCTGCGTTCATTTTGCTTCGTTCTTGTCGTGGGGAAGAGGCGCCAAATTTTTCGATGTGTTTGCAAGGCGAACACGAATGGTGTCACCCGCCACACCGACATTGTTAGCGGTCGTTTCCCGCATTATATGTAATCAATCCACGGACTTTGCTCCTTTGCACGTCTTTATTCTTTTTTTTGTTTTTTTTTGTTGTTTTTGTCTCCCCATTTACTCTCCTGGAAATGCCGAGAATGTGTCGAGAGAGAGAGGATGGAAACACAGACGAGTGAGCATGCATCTAGTTTTGGCACTTTTTTCTGCGGTCCATTTACAAGCGTGTTAGGTTTTCTTGAGCTGTGCTCTCCGGCCTTCGCAAGCTTACTTATTTCCTCTCTACGCCCCCCCCCCCACCGCTCTCTACTTCGATTCCTGATCCCACCCCAACCCACCCGTCATCTGTTCATGATGTTTTTTTTTCCCGCTCAGAGAGGTGCATTCCTTGTCCCCTAATATCACTTTTTTCGCATAGCCATAGACTCCGAGTTGATGTCAGCGCTGGCTAGCTTGCATGTCTTAAGTCGCAATGGTGCGTCTTTTTTTTGTCCGTGTGCTCCGTTCGCAGCTCTTAGGCGCTGGTTTCTCTTCTCTCTCGAGTTGTGTGCTCTCAAGAGTGGCGGTAGTGTTTGTATCGCGACGGATGACACTCTGCACTGTCACATCAGTACGGAAACGGCACCTTTCAGTGCAACTTTAATAAAAACTCTTGTTCAATTTCCTGTACTGCATCGGTAGAGCTGTAAGAAAGTATGAACTGCCAAGATGAGCTGATACGGCAAGAGGATAGAAGCGTGCGCCATCATAGTTACTCGGCTCACCCCAAACCTGCTTTCTTTTTCTTTGTGACTCTTCTCAGTGGAAAAGAATACGACGCTGCGACGTCTTCTCGTCGTTTTGCAACCTATTCTCACACCCGGTCACTCATCATCGAAGGTGGGTGACTCAATCTCTTTGACTTCAAAGCAAAGTCTCCCATTTCAGATGTATTCGTAAGGATAATGCACAGGTGATGCCTCCTCCTCCCTTTCCACCTCCACCGTACTTGCTCACTTTTAGGCCTTTTTTTGGGGGGGGGGGGCTACTGTGCTTTGTATTCGCTTTCCTACGTTTGTGAGGTATATCTGTAGGTGTGCCGACTTCCACACGTTGTCATCAAGGCCTCAGTTTCTCTCTCATCTGTTTAAGAGACGAGGCGGGGAGAAGGCATTTATTCTTTGTCTACGAACACCACGATGTTAGTGGAGACAGTTGTTGTGCATGCACGAAAGCTTTTCCCACAAGCGTGAGGCGAAATAAGTTTCTGATCACCCAACATAATAACATACGGATGGAAGCGTACTGAATCAAACAAACGAGCGATAAGGGCCTGTATCCTTACCCCTGTCTCCATTTTTTCCCTCCACCAGCCCTCGCGGAGATGAGGTTCACCACTTATTGACTGAGGGGCCGAGTGTTAGGACGGTGTGCGACTTTGAGCAACGTGTGTTTTCCTCGGCTCTCTGATGTTTTTCTGCTCCCCTTGAGGTATCTACTCTGTGTGATTGTGGTAGCGGTTGTCTTCAAAAGAAAACAATCAGAAAAAGTAGAACGATAATCGTTGACTTTCTTCTTCTATGACGTAATGATAGTCATTTTTTTCCCGTAGCCGATCTTCTTTTATGAGTTACTCTTAGGTAAACATATTGACGACACTCACTCAGCGTACCCCTGATTGCGGGGGGGGCACCATTTAAAGTGATTTTCTCCTTTTCCTATCTCTTAGCCCCCTTTCCCACCTTCACTTTTTTGCCTTTCCTGTCCCTCACCTGCGTGTCATTTTGATCGCTGCGGGCAAATGTTTGTATGGGAACATAGCAGCCGCATCTTTCTTCCAGTTTGATTATCCCCCCTCCCGTGAGGACACAACAATCCATCTTCTACTGAGTCCCAGAGGAGGACAGAATTGATCTTACTTTGCACGCGCTCTCTGGAAAGCAGTCCCTTTTTCTTTTCCATAATTTCTCGGACGGCAGACGTTACGAATCATGGACTCAATAGCAGATTCTCATTCGGCCGCGGCGCGGTCATCTAGCGTTGGTACTACTTTAGAGCAAATGCTTGCTGGTTTAACATGGGTACGTGATTTGGCAGACGCCAGTCTTGCGCCTGAGCGTGTGCACAGAGCATTTATTCAAGTGATCTTCAGCTCCATGCCAGAGGACGACGGGGAGAACGATGATGACGCTGCTGCGCATCGCCTCGTAACGGCGGCGGAGCGACAGAAAGAAATGGAGCGAGAGCGTCGTTTGCGCGAGGAGGCACGCCGTGAGCTAGAGGATCTGCGCAATGAGCCAGTGAGTGACCATGACGAGTCGGAGCACCTCAGTGACTCCTCGGAAGACGAAGATGCAAATTTGGCTGAGTTTGAGACAGACGAGTTCATGCGGTGGATCGAGGCAGGGGCTTCGGATCATTTTGCCTCGCTGCGGAATGAAATAGACGAGGAGGGCTGGCGTGATGACGTTGAGTTCAAGTTGGAGCAGACAGGGCTTGGAAAGACGACGGAGTCTGCGGTGCGTGAGGCGTGTCCAGAGCGGCTAAAGGAAGCTCTCGTAGAGCCTCGCAAGCTTCCAGACGGTAGCATGTGCGAGTTTTCCCTCCAGCGGGAGGTCTACTGGGTCTTGCGTCACCTACGCAATGCGGGTCAGCCATTTGCTCACAATACGCGGATATGCGCCCTAGCGAGTCGACCGCTTTCCGAAATCGTCGACGAGCCGGTGGTAGTTGCGCTGGCGTATGCACTCCAGAAGATGACGGTGGAGCATTGTGAACCTGGCCACCTCATGCTTCATCACCAAACCCCTCTACATCCACTACTATGCGCGCTCTTGGAAGGGTCAGTTTTAACCGAGGACGCCAAGCACACTGTTGCCCCCGCTTCTTATGCGTACAACACGGTCACTGGACAACGACAGGAGCCTGCTATCGGCGAAACTTATGTCGGATTTGACGCCGTAGCGCGTCATTCCATCGGAGAAGGCGACCCGCTTTGGTACGCCGACCGCCGTGAGCGACAGTACGCCCAGCGCAAGCCGTGCTTCATCGAGCTTGGTCGCCTCCTCATCCGTCTAGTGGAGTTGCACCGGCTTTTTTGTGGTCTCGAGTACCGTCGACAACGCATGATTGCCTCCCTCAAAGATCATCCCGATGCCCGTGTGCAGGATCAACGGACAATTCTCGGATCCCTTGTATTCGAAAACGCAGTGGAGGCAGATATTTGGTTGACTTTTGTAGACAGCCTCCAGGGTCTCCTTGGCACTGATCCGTATCTGCGCGTCCAAGAGCTGGGTCTAGAAGACGCTTTTGAGGAGTTCAGCATCACTGGTCTGCAATTCCAGGAAAACCTGCGTTCTAACACAGCGGTGACGCTGTGTCCGAGCAATGCGCACATCAACCTACAGAGTTGGGCTGCGAACATTGGCCGCACGCTCTCGCGACCGTTAGAGGGCGAACAGATTTTGTCGCTATTTACGAAAGCCGTTGTGTCGCAGTTCTCAAAGGCACCTGTACTCGTGAGTATGGTGGTAGACGTCTTTTGCGCTGAAGGTGATCTGATCGTTAGCTACAAGCGCCTAGATCGTGCGGACCAGATTTTCTCACTGGCAAGCATGTTCACGGAACACGCACAGTACTTCCTCGAGCTTCTTGAAATGGAACGCAATGATCTCGTGAAGCTGTATTTTGTATTGGATCAGAAACTTGTGTACGACATTCTCAATCTCGAAGGCCTCTACCAGCGTCGGGAGGACACGGACTGGTGGCGCATACGCGATGAGGCGATGAGCTTCGTCGTTATTCGCCTGCTGGAGGTGCTCCCAACGCAGGTGCGCGCTCAGTTGACGACAAATGCCGAATACATTATAAGCATGTCGTCGGCGCAGCGTCTTGGCAACTTTTGTGCACAAGGTCCGTACGCAGCTACGCGACTGCAGCTTAGCGACTACGATGGTGCTGCGCGGATGTGGGAGCCGCAGTGGAACATCGTGGAGGCGCTCTCAGAAAATAAGGGCACGCAAGATGCCACTCGCGTTTGTGGAGTGTATCGTGGTAACAGCGGCGTCACTGTTTTCACCTTCATCGATGAGCGTGGGACAGTGCTTGGCACAACTCGGTGGGTAGACTGCGCTCTCTCTTCTGTGAGTGGACGTGAGCGGGCAGTCCTGCAAGCGGCACAGCTTCGTAAACTCTTCATACAGTGCCGCCCCACAGTGGTCGCCGTTGGTGCCTCCTCGACAGCGTGTGTGCCACTTTTTCGCACGCTCGAGAATTTTGTGCGAGAGCAGGTTCACCAGTCTACCTTTGTGGATGTTCCAGTAGTCTGGGCAAGTGTGGAGGTACCGCGATACTACAGTGCCACGACTTACGCGAGATTCGAGTTTCCACAGGCTGAGAATATTGTAGTAACCAGCGTAGCCCTCGCTCGCTATGTGCAGGATCCGCTGCAGGTGCTATGCGCTCTGTTCGAGGGAGAGCACACTGCGTTGCAATTGTGCCGCACAATGCACATCTCTCAGTCGCATGACCGCCAGCTTTATCAGCGCCTGGCATGGGAAATGAGTCTGTGGGTGGCAGAGGTGGGGCTGTGGATGGACGATATTTTTTTCCGCCCCAACGTAGTCGCGATGCTGCAGTTTGTGCCTGGATTGGGCCCTGCCAAAGCACGTGCGCTGGTTAACGCCACTCTTCATGCTGACGCCCCACAAAGCCGATGGCATGTGGAGCAGCTTCTGCAAACCTACGGGGACGCAATTGTGCAGAACGCCTCACCGGTGCTGCGCGTATGCTTCCCCGAGCAATGCGACACGCAGCACCCTTGGCATCCTCTGGATGTTACTCTTATCCCGCGGCATTGGTACCCGATCGCTTGCTTGGTTGCAAAAGCAACGGCTTCGTCATCGACGCTGCCGTCAGAGGCTCTGTTGGTGGGTCTTCTTAGTATGACACAGGAGGAGCGACGGGCTGCACTTTACCGTGTCGATGTAGCAGCTGTAGTTACAAAGGTCAAGGCAAGCGCGTTGTCGCTGGCAGACGTGGGACGACGCGAAGTTGAACTTGTCGTGGACGAACTCATCGCCAATGGGCGCTCTTTTGCACGTCGGCCGTATCGGCGGCTAACCAATGTTGAATTCATGAGCTCCACTACCGGGATCACGTACCTCTCTAATCCTGATGGCAGTGCACAGTCTAAGGGGGCTGCTGCAGGGAGCGGCGGCGGAAGTCATGGCACCTTCGTGGTGCGCGAAGGCGACTACATCACGGGCACAGTTACGAACGTTCAGGGTGGTGCTACCCCTGGCATTCGTCTTGCTACCTCTCGCGGAGTGACCGCTTTCATTGCTGCAGTCGACATCCGCGACGAAGCGATGCGAGTCGAGCTGCTTGAATATATTCGCCGCTCAGAACACCTTCGAGACTGGATGCGTCATGAAAACGGTGACTTGCAGCCTCCGGAGCGAATGGAAGTGCCTGCTTGGCTTCGCCGAGGCGCTCTCCTGCAAGGTACAGTGCGGCGCTGTGTCTGGGCACGTTGCGAGCTTCATCTCCAATGGTGTCCTCCACGTGAGGAGCTCGGAGTGGTAGGTAGCGAAGACGGCGAGGGGGAGGCGGCAATGTTGTCATACAGTTTGATGGACCGTGGGGCTGCCAGCAGCAGTGCGAACTCCTTGAATACAGCACAGGTAGAGCAACAGGTGCGTGTGTTTGCGACGAAGATGTCACGTCACCCCCTCTTCCGCGACGTCTCAAAGAACGGTGCAGCTGATATGCTACGCGACAAGGAGATCGGGGAGTCGCTGTTGCGTCCGCGCACTGCAAGTGTGCATCGCGTGGTTTGTGAGGTCAAGGTGGGCTCTAATGCCACAAATCACTGGGTCATTTCTGAAGAGCGCCGCGCGAACGGGCAGTTCTACTACAAAGTGAAAGATCGGGTTGTGGATTGCCAGTGGGTGTTCACCGACGTGGATGACTTCCTCTGCAATTTTGTCGAGCCAATGGTGAAACTCATCCAGCTGATTCGCGCGCATCGTCGTTTCGAGGACAGCACCGAATACGTCCAGGCAGCACTTGACGCACAACGGGAAGTAAGCGGGGGGTTCGCTTATGTATTCACCGAGACCGAGAGCAAGCGACACCTGTACCAAGTCTATTCAAGCGGTGGCAGCGAGACATACCACTTCCCTCTGCACATCACGAGTGAGTTTATTTACATCCGTCTACCATTTTTTCACAACGGGAAAGCAAGCAACAAATGGGTCCCATGTAAGAGCGCAGAGAAGGTGAGCGAGACGGTAAAAAACTATGCACGCACGATGAGCAAGTTTGCTGCGAGAAGCAATGTGAACTAGCAGCGCTCTAAGTGTCTTTCCTGTTGTACATCTACATACCCTAGACCTCGTGCGGGCGGGGGGGGGGTTGAGCCTCATATAGGTGGAGTATGTGGGAGAATAAAGGCGAACTGATTGTACACGTTTGATTAATGTCACGGTGGCGCACCTCCTGCGCAACACAAAAAGCTCCATTATGGTACCCCCTGAGGAGAGAGGGAGGAGGAGGAGAAGGACGGAGAGGGCTGCATTGGTCAAGAGGCGTTAGAACATGATTCTGTGAAGGGGCTGTGGTTTAATGTTACCGTTTGTGTTTCCAGGCCGGTGCGTGTAGATGGCGATGGAGGCGTCGCGGATGTCTCCCGTTTTATTCATTCTGATTTCGTTTTTTCTCCCCAGTGGGCTGAATCGCCGCTTGTGCGTAAAGTAACTCTCTCGAAAACTCCTTTGCGGCTTCGTAATATCCGTGCCGTGACCCGAGCGGTCTTCTGTTTTCCTCCCTCCGCTCACCGTGCAGCTGCCCAGTTATCACGGCTTGCAGTACAGGGGGGAGGGGCATCTCAGAGTTCTGTGTATGTCCATAGGTTTCCAGGGAAAGATAGACAACAGAGGCATCAAGACCTTCCTGTTGGCATCCAAAGGAATGTTTCACGCAATGCCCTATATTCTCCTCCTCCAATTAATAGTAAGAAAATGCACGTAGGTTTGTGTTCGCCATGGTGACTACCAGCCACTCTTTCCTCCACGCTGATTGGCCCTCGATTCTCAAGTGAAGTAATAAGAATACCCAGCGTACGGTGGACACACCCACGCGCTCACCACCACTAGCCTACTAGAGGCGGTACTGTCTACTCGCTCAAGCAATTGCTGTTGTGCTGTCGTGTTCGTGTTGGTGTGTTCCGCAGGTGGAATTGACATATAAACCAAGCAGACAGCGTCTTCCTCTATTCTTCTTCCCCTGGTCACCGCGCTCCATATACATACACCTCAAATGCAGTTACCAGTGCCACTTAGCCTCCAGGTGTTTACTAGTGGACGCCAGCAGTCTTTCGGTGCCTCTCCCTCCCTCCCTCTTTCCTTCCCGCGCATATATTGATATCTGTCTTTTCTAACGCCATCGCAAAAGGGCTGATAACCGCGAATGGTTCGGCGGAATCTTATTCGTCTAGTGCGTGCCTTGTCGTCCGATGCGTCTCTGGTGTCACTACCGCCGGGCGTTCAGCGCTGCGAGGTGTTCCGCAACGTCGTTTCATTGGATGAAGAAGGGCTCATCTATGCCGAGCTCAGCCGTGTTTTGCAACGCGATGGACAGACAACAGTATTGAAAGGATCTACCCCAGAGGACAGAGTCACCAAACATGTGTACTTGGAGATGTTCGGAAGGGAAAAAGAGTTTACTGAAGTGAAAAGCTTGCAGAAAAAAGAGATCCGTTATTTACCGGGTCTGTTATGGTCACCAACGCTTCTGCGCGTTGTGGACGACGTGGCACCACCGTTGATTGGTGCAGTCGTGGATACGGCGCGAGTTGTGGAGCATCAGATACCTGGCTACGAAATGCATATCGAACACCCCACTGTTGGCACCGCCTTTCTTTACCTAAATCTCCTGAGTGATGCAGTGATAGACTTCGATGACGAAAGCACCGGCCGACGTGGGCAGGTGCTTCTCCCATCCCGTGCTCTGATGTGTGTCTCGGGAGAGGCGCGATGGGGCTTCCGCTTTGGCGAAAAAAACGAAAATACTCACACGTTTGTGACGCCCAACGGGACGCGTAGACGAATTGAAACCGACACGCGCCTCAGCGTTCAGATGTGGAAACTTTGCCCAAATCTGCTCGATGGCCGCATTTTGCAGGAGCGTCTCGAAGAGCGCATGGATCTAGTGAGTAAGCAACTCGGAGAGGAAGCAGCAAAGCGGGCTCAGTTAGAGAAGAACCATGAGGAGGTGACGACAGCTCTGCTACCACCTGTCTTGCAAGCACCTTTCCCAACCGCTTCCCTCCACCCGCAGCGCCCACTCGACTCGTTTTTAGCCGAAGCTGTTGAGAAGGTGTCGGGCAAGGGCGTGCTTGGCGGTGACCTGGCGCAGACAGGCAGCAGCTTAACATTCGGCTCAGTAGGTGCGAAGAAAAACATGGGAGATATTCGACAGGACTACACGCAATACAAGCAGCAGTTTTCCAACGCATACGGCATCCTCCAGGAGATGAAGGTGCTTCAGGACTCTGGCCAACCCATCAACGACCTGTGGTTGAAAAAGAAAATGACAGAATCGTCGTCGGTAGACACGGAGAAGGGCAATGAAGACGGTTTCGACCCCTCGAACATTGAGGGAACATGGGATAACGTTGACGCGAAGGCACGCTTCTATAAAGCGAAGCTCAAGACGATGGACTACGACGGCACCGCCTTTCTCAACAGCCGCATGCCTGACATCTCACAGGATGCCCCACTGGATATGCGGACTACCATTCGAAAGATAGCTCCTCATGTACGGGACGGTGAAAAAATTCTTTCCAGTCTACCTCACACCAGCTAAAGTACAACTCTTGCCCGAATGTCTACGGTCCGCTGCCCTGCTGTCTGTATCTGTGAGATAGTTTAACCCCCCCCTCCCCGATTCATGCAGGCTGCTTCTCACCTACTACCTATATATACATATATCATTTCCTTTTTTTTTTTTGGGGGGGGGGTTGCTGTCATTGAGAGTGCGGGGTTACGCTGTCAGGGCTCGCATATTTCCTCTTGGTTTGCGCTGCTGTCCGTTTCTCCTTTTTTTTTTCTCAGTGTGCTTTTGCAACACCTACGTAAATCTCTGTGAGTTCTCTGCCAAATGTCCCCCCCCCACACACACACACAGTGTGCCCTTGCACCTCGAAAAATTCACGGTTGAGCTGGCACAAAGAAGTCTACAAAGACGCTTGCTCCTACCTGTATGGTATATATATATATATATATATATATAATAGCATACGTAAGATGGCACACGAATGTAGCTGATACAGCGTGCAGGGGCCATCTGGCTCACCAGCTTCTCTCGCATCAAATCTCGCCTCTATAATGCTTCACCGTGCCTTGCCTTGTCACGGTTTGCTTTCACCTCCTCTTGCGTTTACGTATCCCATCGCAACTGGATAACGTCCATGGTTGCACACTCGACGCTCGGCTGGACTGGAAAGCCTACATAATAGTCACAAGCCTCTCCCACAGGCGTTACGGTGTCTTTAGGCGCACATCGGACCTCTTCCTCGGCAATCTCTTGCCACATTTTCTTCCTCGAAGTGCGACCAATCTAAGCCCAGGTATATGGCATTGTTTGCATGTTAGCGTAGGTGTTTCACTGTCGCAGCCCTCAAAAGGATCAAACGGCATATCGAAAAGGAGATCATTGCTGAGCAATAGGGGATATCGACGGAAGCTTTTACGCTAAGGTGTGTGTCACGACGAGAAAGTCATCTAATGCGGCCTTCGCAGCGCCTGCAAAAGAGAAGAGGGCAAAATTGAAGGTGGATTAAGGGCAGGTGAGCTGCTTACCGTTTCCTTTCGCTGATGAAGAGGACACCCGTGTCTACTTGGAACTGGAGCACTTGCTGGAGAAGCTCAAAGCAAAGCCCACTGTCGTTTCTCTTGTCGAGGGGCAGCGGAAGCTGATTGGGGTAGTATGGTATCCAAGAGTTGTGACTGTGGTTGCCGGTCGCTTTCACCTGTTGTTCTCCGCGCTTTCAAAATGTGAGCACGACCTTGTTGTTATCCGACAGGCGTCAAAAAATGTGTCAGGCGTTTAATGGGACGTATGGTGCCGCAGCACATGGCTGACTAACGTCTGCCCAGTGGAGGATATCGGCGAGCAGATGCTCTCTACCGTTGCCTCCCTTCCCCAACTCCTACGCATCATCGAGAAATACTCTGACGACGCTGTCAATGAGGTGTGTTCAGTGCTACATGTTCTTTTGTGGGCACTGCGCTGTTCGACGACTGGGGATCTCTCGCCGCTCGTCTGGAAAGCCGCGAGGAGCTATGAGGGCTGGGGGGGGGGGGCTGGAAGCTGTAAGAGCAGGACACTACGTCGACCTCCAACTCGCCTTTTTGGACCTTGTCAGCGCTTTGGTTCCTCGCGTTGTGTTTTCACCGCCACTTCACAAGCGACTCTTGAAGCTTTCGACTGAACTGACGCAACTGCTCCTTCCTGTGCACTGCCTCACTGCCTCGAAGCCCTACTATGGATGTGCTGTCACTTACCAAGACAACGAGGGCTGTGGCGTTGAGAAGGCCTATAAGGAAATCTGCGCGGCGTGGTCACGCATGACGCAGCAGTCTGCCGTGATCCCTTTTGCTCCACTGGCTGTAGTGTGAAATGTATCGGCAGATGCACATCCAACCCTTTGTATATTCAAAAAGCTACATTATCCTCTTTCTATCAACTGCAGCGGTGCGCTGCCCTTGCTAAAAAAGACCGTGACGCCAATCTTTGAAAGGGTCCGCGAGCTGCCGGTAGTGCTTCGCGCTTCCTGCATACACGCACTTCCCGAGAATCCTCATCTTTGGGCACATGAAACCCTTAAAAGCACCATAAATGTGCAGCTTACAAAAGCGGTCATTGATCTGATCATCGATCGTTTCCTCGACCCAGGGCTTCAGGGTGAGAGAGGCTTGATAGCCGACGCTAGGCGATAGGGTCTCGCCGATAGCGGGTATGCACAGCTTTGCCTGCGACAGCTATGAATAGGTGGAATGGGCGTCTTCCTTTGCAGTCTGCCGAACAAGGGGAATTCTATCATCACGGCGTCCGTGGTGCGGCTCCTGTATTGGATTTCCATCCGCACCCGCACGAAGTCTCATTGCGACAGGTATTCTTTTCTGCACCTTGCATCTCTCTCATCGCCAGCTTCTTGGCCAGCATTGCTGAGGGTGCTGCAGTCAAAGAGGATCTGGAAAAGAAGACGCTACGGGCTGCCATGAAAGACGCGTCTCGCCTTGTGTGTGCGCTTGTCCGTCTAGCCACAGCGTTTCCGCTTCTTGCATCAATGGCTTTGGACTTCGATTTTCTCGCGGAGCAGTGCAGAAACACTGCCTTGCCAGCGCCAAGTGTTGGTGAACTCGTTTTTGTTTCACTAGACGTGATGTGTGTCATCGTTGTTCAACAACCAGTAGTGGTTACCTTCGAGTGGATCGAGATACTCCTCAGCATTCTGCAGAGGGTCGACGCATGGCGAGATACAGTGTCGGGTTTAGGCGTCGCTGGATGGCGATGTGTGCGGCACACCGTCGATTCCTGTGTAGACTGCACAGAATACCTCTTCACGGAGGAGACACACCGAGAATTCCGAAACGAAGTGGTCCGCATGAGATGCAACGATGTGCGTCATCATGAGATTGTGCCATCGCTTCTTGCGATTGTAGGCTGTCAGCATCCTTCAGAGCACGCACAACTCCTTCTGGAGACGCTAGATGCGATTGTGTGTATACCGATAACACAGTGGTCGAGCGATATGTGTGACGGTGCCTTTCACTTTCTTGCTACGGCTTTGTCCCTGAACTCTTACGATGTCGATGGGGTAGATTACCGGGTGCTGCGGCTGCAGCTGTGGCTGTGCGGTATGGTGCTGGAACAGTGACACGTGGTTGAGCCACAAAGCGCGTTCGACAACTTCGCGCGATTTCTCTCAGGAAAGGGCTTAGCAGCTAGCTTTGTTGTGACACGTTTCGATTTGGCGAATACTGTCGTGGAGGCCTCACTCGCTTCAGGTACAACTATAGACACTTGTGAAGTAACGAAATTATACCTATCTATTCTCCCTCCTCTTCACTGTTCTCTTGATATTTGTTGAACTGCGCTGCCGCAGGATGCAGCAGAACGTGTGCAGCACGTCCTTCGCGTACTGGTGAGACTTCCAGTTGAGCAGCGCACACCGCAGCTGCTGCTTGTGGAGATGACATGCCCCACAGACCCCCGTGCGTGTGCAGCATCGGAGGACAAGCTGAAACATTCATGGACGATCCTGGAAAACATAACACAGCAAGCTGTCGGCATAGAGAGCGAAGGGGAGTGGCGTTCCGTCTTGAGCTGCCCTTACGGAGTCGCGCACCTCCTAGTGGTAAACTCCTCTAGTGTGCCCACACAAGTGATGTACAACTCGCGTGTGAACCTCATCGGCAAATGCAGCTTGCCGAATGTTTCAAAAGTGGGGTGCAGCGTGCTGCCTCGGTCGGTTCTTGACGACGAGCGTGCCAGTCTGCGACGAGACTACGGTGAGTCGTACGCCGCTGCCCTCGAGTACATAGCAGACCCAACCCCTTACGCGAACGGTCTTGTGCCACTCTGGGACCGGCAGTATATCGAAGAGATGAAGGAGACTTGAACAGATGGCATGCACCGAGCACTGCAGCTTCTCTCTGAACCTGTGTCTCATGAGCGCACTCCTTTGTGTTCCCCACCCCCACAGATCAATTTTTTTTTTTTTTGGGGGGGGGGCGATCTCTGCAAAAGCTCAGGGCTGTGTGAGAGTGTTTAGTAGATCTGAGATATATGTTCACTCTGGGTAAAGACGACTGTACAGCCATCCTCTGTTGAGGGAGAATTTCTTCGTTACCCTAGTGCGAGTGGCATGTTCTTAACGAGCTATCGCTCCGTTTATCTCTCACTGATCCTCAGCAGCGCATCATTCGCAGTTGTGCCAAAGTGTCTGGAGGAGCAAAAAGTTGTCTCGCGTTTTTTTTTTGTTTTTGCAGAGATGGGGTCAATGCGTGTCAGTCGCACTCCTCACCCTTTCCTGTTCCCAGCTGACCAAAGACGTGCATCGCCCCAATAACTAAAGCTCTACTGGAGAGTGGAAAAGGAAAGGTGGTGTACTAAACGCCGCTTTGTTCATCTTTACATTCCGAGGGTTAACAGCTGGTAAGCCACTAAAGCCAAACGCGGGGAACTGAGTGGAATAACTTGCTCTTCTGCTACGGAGGGGGAAAAAGTGCTGAGGAACAGGGGTGGGGGGGGCGGGAAAGCGGGGATGCGGATGCAGAGGTGGTATTGGGGGAAGAATTTGTTACTCCCCGGTCGAGCTAACGCGAACCAATTCCTCTTCCTTTTTTTCTTTCACTGTATCCTCTTCTTTTTTTTTTCTACCACCCGTCCCCCCCTCTTTGTTTATTCAACGTTCCTCAAAAGGCAAATACGAACCACCTGTGAGAGGTTTCACTGGGAGCGTAATGACACGGAGCAATAGTGCTACTGGTGTGCCCGCTCTAACGAAGGCTTCAGAATGGAAGTCCTGCTGCTTCCCAATCCTCAGCTTCCTACATGTACCAGGGAGAATGTCGAAGCCCTTGTGGCTTATGATGGGCACAGCCTTCACATTTCGAGTACCAGGGGCAGTCGAGGCGGCACACAGACAACTAGACACCGAGCAGCCTCCACTGCTACTGACTGCGAAGCACTCCTTCACACCCTGGGAATACATAAAAGACGCATCACGACTGAAGATACCTAAAGAATACCAAAAGCTGCGCTTCGTCATTGGTCGGCTGTATCAAACGGATGCACACGGCAGGGCCGTCGCCCAAAACGTAACGAAAGTCCATGTCGTTGCCCACCACCCCAGTCTCGACGTCGCGCTTCTCGCCGTTGATGCCTTATCCAGAACAGGGCATCAGTGCGCCAACGCTGAGTCACGCGACGTCGCATGGGGCTTGAGCAAAGAGACTCTGCCGCTCTGCAAAGAGCTCTATCCTGCATTATCGAATGGGGTACTGATGGGCTACCGCGGGATTGGTCGGCTGGGGGAGCTCGACACACTGGACCCATCTATTTTGCAGCGTCTTTCTCCGCATGAGCGCGATGCCCTGCTCAAGGATCTACAAGACGTGGAAGGAAAGCAAACACAGGTTACTACAACTGTCTCCATCCTGGATCCACGGGGCATGTGTAGGGGCGTGGGTGATCTAGCCACGTGCTATCATGGCATGTCGGGCGGCCCTCTCCTTACCGCTGACGGCCACTGTGCGGGGGTACTCTACGGACAACACCCGGATGCTCCAGAGTGCATTGGCTACACACCCTGTGCAGACTTCGCGGACTGGCTGAAGAAGGAAGTGCAGCGGTACAGTAAGCGATGTGATTCGCAGTGACGCTCCGGAAAGAGCATAGCTGGCCAACATACTGCAAAGATATTTTCGGAGGGGGGAAGTAATCTTCAAGAACGACCGAACTCCACCAATAGAGTCGTCTAGCCGCCGGTGTGTCCTTTCTGTTGTCGTAGCGGTGGCTGCCCTCATTTTTTTTCGATGACCTACGATGCCTACAGGGGACTAAGATTCATTCACTGTATACTTGAGGCTCATGATCCCAGGAAACGATAACCCATATACACACTTGCAGCTCTGTACTGCGCACCAGAGAGCAGCCAAAGACGTGACGGAACTCCAAGGCGCTCTTGCATGAAGCCCCATTCGGATGAACATGGCAGCATCATTTTCTCTCTCTCCTCCTCCCCGCACATACTTTTTTGCGCCGACCTTCCCAAAGGACTCTAATCAGATTGCAGAGCCCCTTCATTTATCTTCGCTAGTGCCCTGTTCACTTGCTTTCATTTTTAATCACTTTCTACACTGCCGCGATTATCGCTTACATCGTATGAGCTGGTGCACAGTGGAACAGGTGACGCAGCTCATCTCCTCGGCACGACTTCGCAGCGACGTGGATCAGGTCACACGAAAGTCAGCGGACTTGCATTTCATTGAATTATGCGCAAGCGCAGTAAATGCTGGAGATGTTCTCATTCAGTTGGGAGCAGAAAGCAGCGCATCGTCTGGGCTACGACTCAACGCACTTCTGGCCGCAGAGACACTTCTAAACAAAAGCGGCTGGTGTGAGGGGACGCAGTTCAGCGATCGCAGTGAAGTCAGGCAGCGACTTCTTCACTATGTCGCGGTTGCTTCCACTCCCTCGCTTGATGGCAAGGTTGACACCGAGATATTGCGATGTCTCGCTATGATCGTCGCGCTCGAATTCCCGACAACAGAGTGGCAGGAGTGGATGTATGGGTGCGCGGTAAGATTCACAGCAGGGGACGTTCGCAGTGGTGCTGCGCTGTGCGCAGTCGCGGCAGAGAGCTACAAAAACAGTTGCTTGTGGAGCTATTTCGGCAATGACGTGACCGGCTTTCTGCTCGACGCCCAGACAACAACACTGCCTTTAAAAACAGCTGTCATGCAGCTGTTTCTCGATTTGATGCGCAAGCGGCCTCGCCCCTCAGTCGAACACGAGGTCGCTTCAGCAGCGAACTGCCTGCTGCTCTCTGCACCTTTCCGACAGCGCATGCTGGAGGCGCTCTTGAAGCGTGTTGAGGAGTGGGAGCTTTTGACGGAGTCCACCTGCAACGTTTTCTTTTCAGAGTGCGCCGTCTCTTTTGCTTTGGCATCACGTCTTGTCACCGATGCTGAGTCCGCCGCGATTGTCTTCCGTGCCAGCTTTTTTTTCCTTGTAGGTTTGCAGTCGATGGCAGTGGGAGGTGGCAACGTCGTCGGCTCAGAGCTACACAATTTCACCGAGCAATTGCTTGAGTGCCTTATCAGCACACTACAACTTCACCCCGATGTGGCTGGCACCAACGCCAGTGCGGAAACATTTCTCTCTTGCCTCATTCACTTCATGGTACGACCCGATTCACTGGAGTGGGGCGATGCAGAGCAATTTTCTGCTGAGCTCCTGGAATATTTCGTCGACGATGAAGCGGTTCCCCTGGGATGCGGCAGCGGTGATGTTCCGAGTCTAGCAGGAGCGGCTTTGGAGTTATATCTAGAACATCATTTGGCGCAAAGACCCTTGGCTATTGTGGTTATAGACAGATTCATCTCCGGTACTCCGGAAATGAGTGGGTCTCTTATCGAGGCGGTAGCACTCGCCCTGCGGTCTATAAGCCGTGTTTATGAAGCGAGCGATGATGCTGCAATCGATGCACTAGAGGGCGCCCACCTGCAGGTAGAACTGCTCACGCACGTATCACAGCTCCTTTTCCGCACCAGTCACCTGCACGCGCACATTATGCTGATCGACGCGTTAGTTCACTGCTTCTATGGGTCTCAGAATCACACGCTGTGCAGGCAGATGGTGGAGCTTCTTCAACGACTGTATATGAACACAACGGAGTCGGCCGACGAGCATGGTGTGTACGTGCGTTGCGCGTGCGTTTATTTGGCTGGTCGCCTGGTGGACGAGCTCCGCTCTCAGGAGTGGTGTGAGCATTTGCTGTCACCTGAGTGGCTGCACCTGTCCCTTGTACAGCTTTGTGACGGGGATGCATTTGGTATCTTTAGTGGAGCCTCTACCCTTTGTACATTTCTGTCCATACGCCCCGCTAACGTGCATCAGCTAAACAGCTGCCTCACTATGTGGGACCAGGGGCTCACTCGGCTTTGTCGACACGCCACAAATCGCGGTGTTGCAGGACTGCTGACGCTTATACTCAAGCACCTTTCTGGTTTGTCATTTGCGCCATCCGCTTTTGCATCTTCGCCCGATGGCTTGCAACTCGTAAGTCGATCTTGCAACACAGTCCTGGACTTGTGTCGCTATCCCTTTCATTCGCGTCACCTTGTCGTGCGCTCACTCGTCGACTTTTTCATTGCCTTTACCCGCACGTTGCTTTGTGCGGATCCACCTATCTTAGGAAAGAGTCGAGGTGTTGATCAGCTCTGCTCCGTTGCGGCTATCTTAATCAGCAAGGATTATACGCTGGAGCTCGCGCAAGACGAATCGAGCTGTCGGGGACTTGCTACCTTTGCCGCTCTATATAGCATTGCATCATCCCACATGTCATCTTTGCCCCAGACACTGACGTCGACTGTTCTTGTGGGTGCCCTCCAGTATGCAGTACAGCAGTGCTATGCTTCGCAGACCGTTTCGTGTGTGTGCAGTCGCCTCGCCATTGTGCTTATTTCGCAGCCCTCACGTTTGGGCGAGGCAATGGCGCACGTATTGCATACACTGTTCCGAGATAACTTCGATATTAGCCTGGGCTGCAAAGGGATCAACTACGGAGGTGTCGCATTTCTCGTCTCCATGCTGCTGCTCCGATCGCCGCACACCCTAGTTCAAAGTGCCATCTCGGGCGGGGGTACCGTGGTGGCGAACACAGGGGAACATCTGAGAGCAACTCAGCGGGCATTTGGCTGGTGGCTAAGTTTCGCGCCCTTTATGGACGCAATACAGTTTCTTTACTTCACTGCTGCAACGTGTCGTCTAGTGGATGCTGTAGGAGAGCTACCCCAAGAAGAGCGTGTCAATATTGGCGGCCTTGTGGCGTGCCGCCAATATATACTGCCGTCCCCATACGTGAAAAAAATACCGTCACGCCCCCTCACTGGCGGTCATCTTCTTCAACATCTGGCTGTTGCATGGGTAGACCTCGATAAACGCCACAGCCGGACAAGTAAGCCACAATTGTTTGAAAAGGAGCTTCGCCCTTTCCTCTTGTCCCTGGATACGTCATACGAAATCCTCAGTGGCCAAAGCTTTTCTTCCAGTACAGCACGAGATCTGATCAAGGCATCTACGAGTGAGACAATAGCCGCCGTTCTGGAACACATGCGTCGCTTAGGATGGAGCGATATGCTGGTCGAAGGACAGCATCAGGTGCAAAGCGCCCAGACGTAATGCACTTCTTTTCGACGATGAGTGAAATGTGTGTACTCTTGCGTGTGGCAGCTTAAATGATCGCTGCATGTAATGATCTGCGTTCCATTTCTCGTAAAAATGGGGGAGAAGCGCATCGTTCGTATTGCCCTCTTTCAGTCAGTCTCCCCCTCCTTCACACACACACACACACACACACACACACAATTTTCTCCTAAAGTTTTTAGAGGAAACGAAAGGGAAATGCCAACAACAAACCAAAGATAGAGTCAATGCTGATTGAGTGCGGGGAAGGTATCATCCTTGATATGTCTACATGGTCGAAGGTTGAACAGGGTAACGTCTCGCCTTTGCTGGAACTCGCCTCTTCCAATCCTTTGCGACATCAATCCTCCTCTCTGGTGGCTCGCCCGCTACTGCTACTCATTTGCTTTCTTCCTCTCCGTCGAGTATCGCCATCTTCTGCACCTCTGTTGCCACTCTTCCCCTTACGGTGTTGGGAATCAACGTCCACTCTCTTTATCTTATCCTCCTTTTCCTATATACAAACGCTGTATTTTAGCTTACCACGTGGCTTAGAGAAAAAAAATGGTGCGCATGCACGGAAATGGTCGGGGCAAGGCTTCCTCTGCCCTCCCCTACCGCCGTACCCCCCCTGCGTGGCTTAAGATTGCAAGCCGCAACGTGGTGAAGATGGTGTGCAAGAGCTCCCGCAAGGGTATGATGCCCAGTCAGATCGGCATGGAGCTGCGTGATTCCATGGGTATTGCCCAAGTGAAGAACGTAACCGGCCGCAAAATCCTGCGCATCCTCAAGCACAACGGTCTTGCACCGGAGATCCCGGAAGACCTGTACTTCCTCGTGAAGCGTGCCACCCAGATGCGCAAGCACCTCCAGCGCAACAGGACGGATCGCGACACCAAGTACCGTCTCATCCTGGTCGAGTCCCGCATCCACCGCCTGGCCCGCTACTACAAGCGCGTCAAGCAACTGCCGCCTACGTGGAAGTATGAGTCCAGCACAGCCTCTGCCATGGTCGCTTAAGGATGTGAGGGTGCGACACACATCATCCGCTGGGCTTACCCCGACGCGGTGCGTTGTGTATCTCTGTCCCTGGTGATAATACTTATTTTCTTTTTTTGTGTGTGTGTTTCTCTGTAGTTCTTTTCAATGAGTCAAACCAACAAAATATACCCCGGGCGCTCCCCCCTTGATGCACTGCGTGCTGGATAGAAGTGATGAGGCCATATGGAGTCGTCACACATTTCAGGTCACTCCCCAGAGACCAGAAATGCGGTGAAAGAGAGATACTTTCAATCTCTACTGGGCACCGTCTTTGCCGTCTATTAAGTGGCTGAAGCTACAACGCTTGAGGCGGATGCTTATTCTGAGATGAATCTTCTCGAGTCTGACAGCTTAAACATTTGTCTGCGTTGGCGCGTCTTTGGCGCGCCGCCGGTGATTTTTAGGGGTGTCTTCATGTTGATCTCATTTTATATATCGTCGTCGTGTTTTTCCTATGATTGTGCTGGCACCCTGTGGTGCGACGAGACACCCTCACATTCTTGTGTATTATCACTGTACACCTGAAAGTGCGCATTGTCAGAGACTACTTATATATATATATATATATATATATTTATATTCGAAGAAACTTCGACTCTTTACATAACTTCAAGTACGTTCTCACTCCTGCGTGTAGTGTGACACTGGGCAATGCGGCGCTCGTGGGTCGCGCGTGCTGCTCGAAGGTCATCACCTTTGCTCATTCAAGCATCAAATTCATTATCTGAGGAGAGGGAAAGGTGGGCGGAAAAGAAAAAAGAGGCAGCGGAAAAAGGCTTCGCTCGTCGTGACGGTCTCGATGACCAAGCACTTATGGCTGAGCTCTTCCGGGCTCCCGAAAGCATCGGCGGCGGTGTTACGGTGGCGAACCTCCCTCCAAAGAAACGGGAGACGACCGAATTCGATGCGTACCAACTTTCAACTACCGACTTCACTTCTCTCGTTACCCCGCATGGAACGCCGAACAAGAGCACCCTGGGTGCTGGGTTCGGCATGAAAGAAGACAAGCGACTTGGGTTTTTACGACCTCGGCAATCGCTGCAGCCGTACGCAGGATCCACCGCGATTGTGCCCAAATTCGACGAAAATGGTTTGCCCATCGATGAGATGCTCACCCCTGAACAGGTAAGACAGAAACGAAAAGAGTATATGCAAAGTCTTGAGGGCACCAGCATGAGTGCCCGCGAACATTTTTTACTTGTTGACCTCGACTTTCAGAAGGATGCGATGCTGCTCGGAAATACCCGTGAGGAGTTCGAGCGTAATGTGACGAAGCTCAAGAACGTTATCATCGCGTACAGTAAATGGGAATGGACTGACAACGTCTACTACTACACAACAGTGTTGTTAAAACTTCTCACTCTGTGGGTGCTCATGGAATGCCTGCAGCAGTTTTACGAGTTGCGTTTGTTTGCCTCGCACTACACAGACTTCGTTGAGGCGATGGAGGCAGACATTACCGCGCTTGATCAGAAGCGGGTGGCTGACCTTGCAGAGGCTGCAGAAGAACTCCAGCGTCATAAACCAAACTTCGAATCCGTACTGGAGGCAATAAGGCGTGAGCGTGACAACGTCGTCCGCGCAGGGGCTCTGGCAGCCGAGGAGGCACTACGTACAAAGGAGGAGGAGGCGAAGCTGGGCGTAGGCGGACTTGGCGAGTTAGTTTGGGAAGCGTTGTGGTCGAACAGAGGCTTCACGCCGGAGCTTAAGTCGACCTCACCGCTCTCGGCAATCGATATAAAAGACCCCAACGCGTCGCATCCTATGGACACAACGTTCGAAGAGCGCCACAAGGAACGCCAGCGCCGGGCAGATGAAGTGCGTGAGATGCGCCGTTTGGCTGCCTTCAAAGGTAATTGGGTTCATAGTAGCGTTTGGACTCACGTCGGGAATCGAATACGTGGCATTTTTCGTGCTGAACGTTCTCTGAAACCTGAGGAGGTGATTCAGTACTCGTATGCGGCGAGTCCCACGAGTATATCTTCCATGCGTGGACTACGCCGCATCTTGTTGCCCCGCTCAGAGGACATGGTTCAAATTGTGCGAGAAGAAATGGTTGCCTACAAACGGGAAAAGGAGCGGCAGTATGGACGTGTGTCGTGAAGGAAGCGATCAAACCTGGTTGGTGATGGAGAGAGATATACTGAGAGAACGGAGCTGAAGTGACGACGTCTTTTTCTCGTCTAGTCGACCAGGGCGGGGGGGGAGAAATCTGCCGGATACCGCGACCTTTCCAGCACCCCTTGGTAACCACCAACAACACCTATCTCACTCCCAGCTAACATAATTCATCTCTTGACAACTCTGAATTAGGAAGCGATCGAAGAGGTGCGAGACGGAACGAAAAACCTGTTTTGTGAAGCGCTGAGGTTATAGTCAGATCCTTGCAGACTTGTATAGCCGCCACTCAACTAATATTTCACTGCGCTCTCAATGCCACTGAGATCCTAATAGAGTCTCCTCACAGACAAAAAAAAATAGTGACCGGCCTTGTGCTGATTGTATCAACGGCGGATGCGACACTTGAGAGGCTCGACTTCACTCGTCTTGTTTTTTCCCCTCTAGTTATGATAATTGGAGACGTGTACTAAATGAGAGGATATTGGCTATTACCACACGACGATGTTTACTTTTTCCGTCTCCTGCGGCTTGCATTCTTTTTCTCTCGACGGCCCTTCTCACCCCACGTCTACAGACCTCTGCTTCCGTCCCCAAGACTCACTAGCTTCGTTTTATTTTTTCGCTCCACAGACTAGTCTACCATCTGGGGCGGCATGCTGCGCAGCTCCAGTGGCGCTGACGATGGTGAGATGCTCGTTCG
>CM007317.1:1345331-1379272 GCA_000333855.2 Endotrypanum monterogeii
GTATAGCCGCCACTCAACTAATATTTCACTGCGCTCTCAATGCCACTGAGATCCTAATAGAGTCTCCTCACAGACAAAAAAAAATAGTGACCGGCCTTGTGCTGATTGTATCAACGGCGGATGCGACACTTGAGAGGCTCGACTTCACTCGTCTTGTTTTTTCCCCTCTAGTTATGATAATTGGAGACGTGTACTAAATGAGAGGATATTGGCTATTACCACACGACGATGTTTACTTTTTCCGTCTCCTGCGGCTTGCATTCTTTTTCTCTCGACGGCCCTTCTCACCCCACGTCTACAGACCTCTGCTTCCGTCCCCAAGACTCACTAGCTTCGTTTTATTTTTTCGCTCCACAGACTAGTCTACCATCTGGGGCGGCATGCTGCGCAGCTCCAGTGGCGCTGACGATGGTGAGATGCTCGTTCGGCTTGACACATCACTCCTGCAGAGTCGCTTCGATGCTTTAGCGCAGAAGTGGGATGTCGACCTGGGAATTATTCGTAATCAGGTTGATGCGTGTACAAGCGAGGTGCGATCTATCGCCGGCGACGTCATCGCCATGCAGCACTTCCTAGCTTCCTATCATACCAAAGAAATGTTATCCACGCTTTCGGCACACGCCACAGAAGTGAGTGGCAATGGTACAAAGGCCACTACAGAGGGAATCCTGGATCGATTCGTCGCCCATGCAATGGATGGAAACCCGACAGAGAACTTACTCGGCATGGTCGCTGTGGCACGTCGTCTACTGACAGAAAACGAAACACTGCGAGCATTACTGGACTCTACGACGACTGCTCTTTCCACGCACGGTACGGGCAACGATAGCATGCGTCAGGACATTGACCAACTGCAGCTTCAAGTCACACAACAAGCGAGATACTTGCAAAACATCAATTCGTCACTTGGCTTGCTGGGTTTGTCATGTGACGTAGGCAACAACAAAGGTGGCGAGGACGGCACATCAATGCCGATAAGCTCCTTCACCACGTCATCACCAGAAGGGCACTTGTCTGAAGGTTTTCTCTCACACTCGCCTCTTTTGCTGTCGCTTCGGCAGATTCTGCTGCGCGATCTCACAGAGCGCCTCACATCCGCTGTAGACCAACAGTCCAAGGACTTTCATGATACACTGGCCCACTTTGAAGCTCGACTCAATGGCGACCAGAAAGGTGGCGTTGGCTCACTCGGTACACAGCGACTCGGTTGTGAAGAAGAGTTGCAAGAGACGATACAGGCATTCAGCAAGAAGCTCAAAATTCTGCAGGAGCAGGCGCTAAGGCGAGATGAGTTCGCCTCGCTCATGAAAACCAAGGCAGATGCTCTCCTGCTTCCCACGAAAGCCGATAATGCCGCACTGGCAGAGTTGGAGATGCGTTTGGGCGAACGATTCGTTGAACTAGAGGAGCGTTGCGCCTTCGCTGATGCAGAGCGCTCTGAGTTTCGCACATTGCTGCGTTCGCTCATTGCAGCCCAGGGCCACCTCATCTCCTCAGAAATACTACCAAGTAGTGCAGAGGTGTCAGGAGCAAGTGCAAAGGTACCGCCCAGGACTGTAGAGCGGGTGACACGACTAGCTGACCTTTTACCAGAGGTAGGAAATGGTCACGCTGCGGTGGTGTCAGTGCCACCGTCTCGTCGCGAGGCGGCACCCACCGCCTCCCGTGGCAATTCTACGCCGCGCCAACTCTATCGGCTCTGTGGGACGTCTCAGGGTAATGGTTTGCATGGTATTCCTCCCAGTTCCGCAGGAAGCATAAGAAGTGCTTATGCAAACACCGGCTCGCTACCACATGCAGACAAGAGTGTTGTCGCCATCGGTATGACTCCCACCCAAGGCACTTATGCTGCGTTTGTTTCGGACCAACTGACACGCCGCCAAGTTGCGTCACTGCCGCCGCTTCCGTACGAGAGGGCTCAGAATCTTCAGTAAGGCAGTAGTACAGATAGGCTAGGTTTGCAACTGTTGTCGAGTGGGTATAACTTCATGCGTATTGCTCGTTTTTCGTGGTGAGGGAAGCTCGAGCCAAGAGACAGAATATCTGCCTTCTCTCATTCACAATAACTAAGTTGTGTTGATGCCGTGTACCATGCTATCTGCTCCTCTTTTTTACTTGTTGGCGCTGATGGGGAGAAGCGGAGGTGTTTGTTATGTGATTTGGTATGATGATGTATCATAGCCGCTTCCCCTTGCTTACCCCGAAAGGGTGCAAACGGGCAGCAAGCCCTTTCTCTGGATCTATGCGCAGCAGCAATGTGGCTGTCTTTTCTGGGTATGCTGATGTGTAAAAACTGTACTGGACACGGTGTTCACCTCTCCATGTGTGAACACTCGATTGTACTTGCCAACAGGTACAGAACTAAGATCAAACGTCGCTCTCTGTTACCTTCAGCTTCAACATACTCACTTTATGCTGAGGTAAATACTGTTTTTTTGTTTCCTCTGCCCCCCCCCCCCCCCACTTCACCTCTTCGTCCCCCCCCCCCCTCCTACCGTCGCTCACCCGGTCGGTGCTCTCTTCACACGTTGTTCTCATTCCCTTGCAGAATCTGCGCAATTTATGTTGGCCATGTGTGTTGATGTAGAACAGCTGCGTGTATATACAGCGGTGTTCCGACCAGCACCATTCTTACGTGACTGTTGGTTTGTTGTCGGGAACGTCATTCTTCTACACGTGAGTGGAGGGAAGGGGGGGATGTAATTGGGATTATGAGTGCATGCATGTCTTTTTTTCGTTCTATACATTGCTTTGCTGGTATCGGCGCCTGCGCTCGTAGACAGGGACACGCACTTGTGCAGGCATCTCTCTCTCTCTTTGCTTCACTTTTCTACACCCACTCCACTTCTTCATAACTTATCTCTTGAATGCCTGTCTCTGCGCTTTTTTGCTTAAAGGCGGCAACACCATTTTATATGCTTTTGCTGCCTTTACCCAATAAAGGGATCATCTAGTGAATTTTTCCGTGCTGTCAATGCGACTCGCTTCTCACCAAGTGACCATCAAGCTGTGCCGCGTGATGCACTTGTGGGCATTTGCTTTTCTTCTGGTTTGGGGACTCAGTGGGCTGGCTCTCGCGAACTTGATTTCTACGCCGCTGTCTTCCCACGTGCTGAATGTAATCCTGAGCGGGGCCGGTGCGGGGTCCAACTGGCCAACAACCACGAATGAGTTGAGCGCGATTACTTCTGCGGTGAGCCGCACGGTGTGTGATGGCTTGCCAGACGGAGCAAGTAACTGTAGGGCGTTTCTCATACGTGAATCCGAAACGACGCTTGCTTTGCAACTCAGCACCAATACATTGACCGCTGCTGCGGGAAACTCTACGTACTCCTTGCTATCGGCGTGGGCAAGCAATGGGGGGACGACCATGGCTGGGGTGCTGACAAGGCTGATAGCGGCCTGTGAAGAGGCTCTCTCAACTTCTCTGAACACAGTCACCTTCTCCAGTGGCAAGTACACTATGCCGTGCCGCGGCGGGCAAACATATTCCTATCTCCCTGTCTGCGATAATGCCGAGGTCCCTGTGACGACAGCGTATATTCTAGAGCCGTCCGGTGACGTGAAGAACTACTTTTCTGCCTACCTCTGCAAGCCTACTGACCCAGCTACGTGTAGGCAATCCATCGTGGTGTTGCCACCATCTGCTTCTTCCCAGTATACCGTGGTGACGATAACAGGCCTATCGAATGGGCTGGAGGCTGTACTGGCCTTTGTTGCTGCTGTGCGCGCTGACTTCGTTGGTGCGCCGCAGGCAATAAACCCGGGAATAGAAATCCCAAGTGCGGGTTTCTTTGTTAGAGAGGTGCAAATTCGTTATGGTGGCATGAGAGCAGTGCTGTTTTCTACGAATGAAAACAAACGCACCCACTCCGAGACCTCCACTGTGAATATCACGTGTCAACCCAGCGCAGCCTACTGGGCGCTTTCCCTCATTGGAATTCTACCTTTGTGTGGTATTATTTGCTTCTGCTCATGGCACCGTGGGCGGCGCAAAGCAAAGAAGCAAGAGCGCCGCCGTGTTGTTGCTGATGAGACGCGCATTATACAAGGCTTCACGAATCCAGACGACATACAGGGGGCTGAAAAGGGGCCACCACCTGGTTTCGACGCGTCCATTACAGCAGGTATCCGTAACACCGAGCCCCGCTGGGTCACGGATGCCAACGGCTACTACTACGATCTGAACACAACCGCTCAAGCCGATGCTGAATCGTACGAGACCTATGTGGACCCCAACACGAATACCAAGTACCGGTACATTACACACAACGTCACCGGCACAGGCGATGTGGTTGCATCACAAGAATTGCAGCAACCTGGCCATACCACGGAGATGAACGTGGTACATCACACCTCTCTTGAACTCGATACGGGGGGGACACGCAAGCCCACTGCTGATATCAGCGGGGCAGAGCGAAATGAAGATCAGGCAGCAGAAGCTCCTGTCACGGACCATGCTGGAGACACCGCTGACAGTGGCGGCTACCAAACCTATGTAGATCCAAACACTGGGGAAACATACCAATACACCACGGAAGAGCCTGATGCAGTTGTAAGCGGGTATCAGTACGTGGATCCAGTCACTGGGGAAACATACCAGTACGTAGATCTGCCCGATGGTAATGAAATGGATCAAGGGTACGATGAAGCCACTGCAAGCAACGTCTATGTGGACCCCAACACCGGTGAAATGTATCGCTACGAAACACTGCAGCAGTGAAGTCGTATAGTCGTCAGATCTCCCGCACCACCCTGCATTCCTCTCTTTTTGATTCCTTTACCAGTGGCTTCGTTTGCGTTTTTGATTGGACTTTGGTGGTCTTTCTTGTACCTTTCCGCTTCTACAAAAAAAAAACGCGTCCGGCAACGCACGCGTCTGTATGCGTGTACGAGCGCACCCACAGAAAGACAACAAAATTGTGCCTGAAAAGACTTCTACTCAACAGTAGCTCTTCTCCCGTAATCCTGCTTGTGTGCACATCTGTTGACGTGGCTTTGCTTCGTGGTCTGTTCCAGCCACCCCCCCCCTCCCCCACACGCGCACAGTTTCTTTGCGGCAGCTATCTCCCATCGCTCGTTGTCGTCGTCCCTTTCCATTCTTTTTTTGTCTCGGATTAGGACTTCGGTAACAGCCAATTCGTCGTGTTTCTTTTTGTATCTTTCTGTATCTTTATGGTTATAGACGTCAAATCCAACCATGCAACGATGTGGAAGTCGAGTTCTGACCAGGCCACAGTTGTCAAAGGGATGTGGCCCCGTTATTGTATGCAAGTACAATTATATGACACAGGCTTTAACTTGCCACCGAAGCACGCATTCGCTAGCATATGCACTCAGGCATACTTGTCTGGGGCTTTCTCCTCTGAATAGACGAATCAGATGTACCTATCAAAAAAACAAGACCAATTTATAGTCATACACTACGAGCTCTTCATACTACTCACCTGTCCCTTCACATATGCCCCCTGTGTATACCGTGACCACCACCACTCGCTTTCGCCGTGTATGACACTTCGCTACCCTTTCTAATCTTGTCGAGCGGACTCAGTCACACACACACATTTGCCTGAGCCACGTAACTCCACGTCTTTTATTACCCACGCTCTTCTTGCGCACGTATACAAAACCAGGCGAAACCCGCTCGCGTTGAAAGCAGCGGTGATTGTTCGAATAGGACACACACACGAAGACATAGAAGCTCTGAAGCACCGACAGCGATGGACTCGGAGCTACCCAAGAAGGTCCCAAGGACAGAAACCAAGACGAAGGAGCTTTTGCGCACCACTGTCGCTGACGGCCCTTTCAGTCTCTTAGACACCGCCATGAAAGAAAAAAAACGTATTTTTATTCAATGCCGAAACAGCAAGGCACTCCTGGCACACGTAATTGCATTTGACAAACACTTCAATTTGGTGCTGAAGGGTGTTCAAGAAATCACCGAAAGCCACAACTCCGAGCAAAAACAGAGGACTATCGAAAACCTCTTTTTGCGCGGTGAATCGGTCATTTTCATCGTGAAGCTGCCCTAGGTCCGATGACTACAATGAGGACGAATAGCCCACGGCTCGAAAAGGGGGCTCGTACGGTGCCCACTAGTCCCCCCCCCCCCCCACCTCCCTAGGCGGCCCCTCTACGTTGAGTTTTGGCGCGTTGCACACTGCCCCTCTGGGTGAAAGCCGCTGAAGAAAGCTGTCCCGCCGCGAAGGCTCGAGGGCAGGGGCTGTGGTATCAAGATTCTCTATGTTACTGCCCTATGTGAAGACATTTGTTTCCTCTGTCAGCGTCTCTTTACTGCTGGTACATGAATAATCATCAGTGAGGGTCTTTCTGCGACACTGACTCTACCTTGATGTGCGTACATCGACCTGTGTGTGTGTGTGTGTGTGTGTGTGTGTGTGTGTGTAGGCGTTGTAGTGGCTGATCCTCGTGGTAACCGTGACGTAAAATTGCCGAAATAAAACAATGCACGAAGCGAAGTGTTGGTGTGGTGGGCTTTTCTGGCTCCCGACTTCCTGTGCCTCCGTACTATAGTGGCTTTCCGCTAGCTGGTTTTCTGACAAAATCCTTCCTTAACCCATTTAGGTGATATGCTTCATTGTCATCTATGCTGCTTTGCAGATGTGTGCCAGGGAAGTGGTGTCACTTAAGCACCAATATTATTATGGCACGAGCCTTTTTCTTCCTTGGCGCCTTTTCATTTTCCCCTTCGTCCTCTTTAACCGATTCCTTCTCTCCGTCTTGCGATACCTTCGTCGTAGCGTGTCTTGTAGTCGCTAAAACGCTGTTTGCAAACTGTGTTTGTACGTGGCCAGCGTGCGTACACATCAACTTAATAATGCAGTACAGAGACACATCATGGCCCCCCAAATGTGATGCGTTGGTATATGAAAGCTATACCGTCACCTGGCACGTTGTTTCGCTGTTTGTCGTTCTGGGCAGCTCCCTTCTCGGAATTCTACTCCCGATTCTCGGCAAGCGAGTCCCGTCATTCCACGTGCCAGATTACGCCTTCGCCATTGGGAAATCTGTGACTACCGGAGTAGTGCTTGGCGTCGCGCTTATTCACATGCTAATGCCTGCCAACAAGTTCCTCATGAGCGAGTGCCTTCCTGTTGCCGTCCGCAACCCTTCTAATCCACTCGCCTACATCATATGCCTCGTCTCGATTGCAGTCATGCACTGCTTGGAAGCCTGTCTACGTGTCTTATTCGAGGGTCACGGCGCCTCGGTCAACCCTCCTATTGCGAGTGAGGAAAGTAATCTTTTGCTTCCCCACACCCAAGTCGGGGGATGCCACTTCCATGTCTCCGCTTCCACTTTGAAAAGTTCTGAGGATTGTGACAAGATGGCAGTGCTCTCTGTTGCCTTGATGGAGTTTGGGATTTCTCTTCACAACCTCTTTGTCGGACTCACCGTCGGTGTGTGTGACGATTCCGAGCTGTACACTTTGATATCTGCGTTATCGTTGCACCAGTTCTTTGAAGGTGTCGCGCTGGGCTCTCGTCTAGTCAGCGCCGCCCTGCCACTTCACGTTGAATACATGTTTGCTGTAACCTTTGTACTCTCTGCACCCTTCGGGGCTGCGATTGGGATTATGGGTGTGTACGAAGATGTGATCAACGTCAGGGGCAAATCGTATCTTCTGATCCAGGGTGTGGCAGAGTCGGTGTGTGCTGGTATGCTGCTTTATCTTGGGTTTCAGCTACTCTTGAATGACTTCAACGCTGATTTGCGGTGCAATATCAACAACGTGCGCTCGCCGCGAGGATTTCTACTCACCATGCTGGCAGGCCTATGGGTTGGCATTAGTACCATGGCGATGGTTGGTCAATATCTTTGACTCCAACGTCACGAACAGAGCGCGATCAGGAGAGTTTGGGGAAACAGGAAGTCAAGTACGTTTGTAGTGTCGCGCCTCCACTTAGGCGACCGCTGCCCTATTGTCGCTGCTTCCGCCTTTCCTGCTCTGAGCTCCACATATGTTCTTCCCTCCTCCCCAACCACCGCCACTACTATCTGTTTACCACCCCCCCCCTACTACCCCACGGGCTTCCTTTAATTCAAAATATAGGCACCGGGTGCAATATGTCTTTTTTTGAGCAAGATGATATTTTTTTCATTTTTCGTATACTTTATCGGACTCAATTCGCTGTGTAGTGGTGTCGTTGTTTTCTTCGTTTGACTTTTTTGGTCATTTTTTTTCCGACAGCACGCAACGGGGGTGCAGAAGATTTTTTGAAAATTAATGAGACAACAGGTTCGCTTCACTGCACCGGAAAGCGGCCGTTTCTTCCACACTGAATGCTCACAGTCTCACCCATCGTCTCGCATGATATCGAAGACACAATACGCTATGCGCTTTTCTCACATTTTGTTACATTTTAATACCTCACACCACCCAGATACGGGTGTGACTAAATGACGTCCTATCCTCTACTTTTTAAAATTGTTAATGTCGTTCTTTCACCCTCTTCTATGAGTCATACCTGAACTTCGCACAGACGCTGCCGTCCGTTTTTTTTTTTTTGCAGCGTTAGTGTATCGAGTGCTAAGGCCTGACGATGGCCTCATTTTTTCCTCCATATTGGCGCTGCAAACGGATTCTTTACTTGAAGTAATTTCTCTCTAAAGAAGTTCATGCCTACCAAATAATATATATATATATATATATATATATATATATATATATATGCTTACGTAGTCAAGTTCACGGATGCTCTTGATGTCGCGCAGACTTGCTGTTATCGGAGCACCGCTTTTGTGGCCCCTATTGCCCCATTTTCTGGACTTGGAAAAAGTCTGTGCGAGTACGTTCTCTTCAGAACGTAGCGTAGCGGCCGTCATATTGAAAAGGAAACCAACCATACAACATGCGTGAAGCGTTTGAGGGATGTGATAACTGTGCAATTTTCATGTATGGAGGAGTGAGATAAAATTTGAACCCGAAAATATCAGTGCACCCACGGCAGCGAGCGCGGCCGAATCGTATTTCAGTGGTAGGTTAGGACGTAATATATATATGTTTTTTTTTTTTGGGGGGGGGGTTGAAGATGGAAAAGAAATGTGCAAACACTAACGGTTTATGGCCATCTGTATGTTTCACCTTCTTCACACTGGGGCCCACACCACGCGCTCTCTATTGAGAAGACTTGCCACTGTTTGCCAGGCGACTACTTTCTTTCGATGTGATCTCTATTGTCAGCGGAGGGGCGTGTTGTATCACTAAAGTCACAAGCGTTCCTGAGTTCTGCCAAACTGGAATTTGGCGAGAAGATGCTGCACCGAACAAAATTCATGCAAGATGCTTGCGCGAAAGCTCTAAGTTCGTATGTTTTCCAGGGTGCAAATTTTGGTCCTTCGCTGCAGAGGTGCCTTTTCTCTCTCATGACTGATCGGTTTGCCCTATGTTATAGTCTCAACCGCTCTCCCCTTTTTTTTTGAATAGCGTCAGGTACTGGTGAAAGAGCGACTGCGCAAAACTCCAGGTTTTCAAGATGCTAGGGATACAACTCGTGAGCACTTCTTCTACAACAGATATTCGTTGACCCTTCATCTGCCTTCGAGCCCAACTCTGAAACCGGTACACCCCATAAGTCTTTTGTTTGTTATCACGCGCGGCAACCCTAATTTCACTATGGGGGCCTAGTGACAGAGGTCGTTTGACTTCGCCCACAGGGGGAGTGGCAAGGCCGTGCCCATTTTAGAGTACTGAAGAAGGCCCATGAGAAATGATCTATGAACAATATCTCACTGTAATGTGACATGATCGTTTCCGTTAATGTTAATTTCGTGTATTTTAAAAAAATTCTTGCCCAACCCATGTGTGCTTGCTTCTCCACACTTTCCAGGAGTGCTGTGCCCTCCCCCCCCCCCCCGGGACATCTCTGGCGCCAGCTGGCGAATACATCGAGAAACTACATAGAGTTTTTATGTCTGCAGTTAATGTAAGACTTCCCGAATATGAAGTTGCGAGGAATCTGAATGAACGAGGTAGCTGAGATACCGCTCTTGTGGTGGCAGTCATTTGTTTGCCCGTTTAGTATGCCACGAGAAGGCACAGATGATTTACTGAGAGGCCATCGTCAGTAGTTATACGTGTGGTGGTTCAGCGTACTCAGCACCTATGTGTCGCCTAAAGACGTTCTCTCGTATCGACTGAGCGGCGAGGGAGCTGAACAGACACGTTCTGCAGGCGTCCGTGACATTATCCGGACACAGGAAGCGAATACTGTGGGGATAGCCCTTTGCGCGTGCTCAATGATTGTTGGCGGTGGCTCTCTCTTCCCTTCTCTCACACAACAATGGCCGTTCCTCCTTTTCTTCCTCAGCACCTCTCTATTTATTTTCCCTTGTCGGGAGTGCTCTGTTTTTCGATTCCCCTTCCTCCATACGAACGCGCGTTACACTTACCAGCTTCTCCAAGCACCAGGGTTTGTCCTAGCCCCCTTAGTTTCTTTATTTTTCTAAATAGTTGGCCGGGTTTGCGGCGACCGTGGTAGCGCGCGAAGTCTGCAACGGCAACGTTCTTGCTCGACGACGGAGGGGCTTTTTCGTACCGTGTGGTCAACAGACTACTTTCGCATTTTTGCATGCGTCTTTTTCGCATCCGAAAAGAGCGTCACAGATCATTTCATTGAGGGTTGGCAAACACAACGAAAAGCGAGGGGGCCCGTGCAATATCCTTATACTTATTTTGCACTCAATTTCTGCAAAGGGGTCAGAATGTCGGTGGGGACCACCGCCGCGGTGGAATTCACCGCAGCTAGCCAGCGGGTGAAAATGGTGGACATGCATCCAAAGGAGCCCATGTTCCTTTCAGCGCTGTACTCCGGCAGTATTAACTTATACAACTACCAGACGCAAGCGCTCCTTCGCTCGTTTGACACAGGTACGGGTCTTCCAGTGCGCTGTGTCCGCTTCATTCCGCGCCTGCAGAGCTTTGTCTGCGGTTGCGATGATATGAATCTTCGCGTGTTCAATTATAACACAATGGAGCGGACAAAAATCTTCCAGGCTCACGACGACTACATCCGGTGTGTCGCTGTTCACGAACAACTACCATTGGTGTTGTCGTGTGGAGATGACATGAGTATCCGGCAGTGGGACTGGAGCAAAGGGTGGACATTGCAGATGGCCTACGAAGGGCATCAGCACTTCTGCATGGCCATTGCATTCAATCCAAAAGACTCCTCTACATTTGCATCCGCCTCCATGGACTGCACCATCAAGGTGTGGCGTGTTAACACTCCGATGCCAAACTACCAGCTCGAAGGCCATGAAGATGGCGTGAACTGCGTCGAGTTTTATCCTCGTGGAGATAAGCCGTACTTACTGAGCGGATCCGACGACAGGACAGTGCGGTTGTGGGACTACCAAACCAAAGCGTGCCTCCAGGTGTTTTCCTTCCACGACGAAAACGTGGCGGGTGTGCTTTTCCATCCAGACATTCCCGCTATTTTCTCAATCTCTGAGTCGGACAGCATTGCCGCTTTTTCCACAGAGACCTTCCGCCTGCTTTACTCATGCAATCATTCGGATATGGGTCGTGGGTGGTCTCTCACATCGAAGCGTCACTCAAATACGCTTATTGCCGGTTTTGACCATGGCGTTCGAGTGTACAGGATCGGCGTGGAGAAGCCTGTCTTCTCCATGGATACCAGTGGCCGTGTCCTCGTCGCTACCGGAAACGAAATCACGCGGATGGACATCAAGGCTGTGAACCCCGAGACACCCGATGGGGAGGTGCTGAGTGTCGCAACGAAGGACATGGGCACCGTCGAGGCGACTGCTCGCTCTATTCTTCACGCTCTCAACGGTCAGTTCATCTGTGTTGTTGGTGACGGCGACTATACGATTATCTCGTCCCTCTCATTGCGACCGAAGTCATATGGACAGTGTGTGTCATTTGTGTGGGGACCTGAAAGTGGTGCCTACGCTGTACTAGAGAACTCGTCAACGCTTAAAGTTTACAGAAGTTTCAAAGGGCGCGCCGCACTTTCGCTGCCGGGGGCGGCCGAAAAGCTGTTCAGTGGACCTCTGTTAGCTGTGCGCACGAGCAACAGCGTCTTATTTTACGACTGGGAGACACTCGCTCTTATTCGTCAAATCGACGAAGCCCCAGTAGCCCTCGAGTGGAGCCTTTCAGGCGAGCTCGTGGCGCTTGTCACATCGAGTGGTGTTTTCCTCCTCAAGTTTAACGGAGACGCCGTCGCACAGTACCTTGAGCAGAATACCACCACCGGTGACGACGGACTGGACTTTTCGTTTGACATGGTGGAAGAGCTCGATGAGAGAGTGCGCGATGTCGTATGGGTGGGTGACTGTCTGGTGTTTATCAATGATGTGTATCGTCTCAACTACTACATTGGGGGTGAAGTGAGCAATATTGCGGTACTCAACCGCAACCAGTACCTTCTCGGCTACTTGCCAAAGGAAAATCGTATCTTCTGTATCGATAAGGAGAGAAATATCACTAGCTATCTTCTCCAGGTGAACGCCATAGAGTATATGGCAGCCATCGTGCGAGAAGACTTTGACGCTGCTAATAAACTTCTCCCCAAAATCGAGATGAGCCTACGTGACAAGCTCTCACGGTTTCTCGAGTCGCGTGGGCTTTTGGAAAAAGCGCTCGAGATCGCGACAGATGACGAGCACCGTTTCGACTTAGCGGTTCAACTGAAACAGCTGAGGTTGGCGTACGGGATTGCCAGTGCCGAAAACATCGCCTCGCATTGGAAGCAAGTAGGCGAGATTGCACTCGAGCAGGGCTACTTTGACATGGCCATTGAGGCACTGGAAAAGTGCAACGACTGGAGTGGGTTGCTGCTCATCTATACATCTTTCCATGATATGCAGGCTATTTCCCGTCTCGGCGATTGCTGTCTACAAAATGGACAGGCCAACCTAGCCTTTACCTGTTTCCATCTCACCCAACGACATGCCGACTGTGTGGAGTTGCTCCAAAAGACTGGTAAACCAGGCGATGCCGCATTTTACGCCCGCACTTACTGCCCGGAACTTATCGATGATGCCGTCGCAAAGTGGAAGATTTCAGTCGCCTCAATACCCCGCGTAAGCCAAGCGTTGGCCAATCCAGCGGCCTATCCAAATCTGTTTCCTTCATTGCGCAAACTTAACTCGTCACCCCTAAAGGAACTCAAGCTCGATACACAACCGCCTCTGTCGGAAACACCTACGTCGCCACACCGTACCCACAACGAATTGAGCGCTGACGATCTGTATGCGAAGACAACCGAGGAACAGCTGCATTCTACACACACGCCGAAAGACGTCGGAGTGCTCCGGACAACCCCTGAAGCAGCTTAGCCCCCCATCAACAACGGTTACCACACACGGTCAATTCACCCTCCCCAAGTATGTCTCTCCTTTAACTCGTAAGAAGCAGGATCGGGCGGACAAAAAGGAGGCATCGTGAGAACGGTAAAATACCTCAAGGTGTGAAGACAAATAACGGAAGGCATGGGAGCAATGGAGAAGAGGAAGGGGGCCTGTCTCCATTGCATCAGGTTGCATCGTGCGCGCGTGTCGATGTGTGTGCGCATACCAGGGGTGTGGGCGAGAACTTTGAAGTTTTTCACCTAATTGGTTTTATCATAAGGTCGAAGTAGAGGAACAAATCCCTCTTCGGTGATGTGTGTGTGTGTGTGTGTGTGATGTTGGGGGGATCTTATTTACGCATGACTCGGTGTTTAGATGATCCGTTGTATCGCAAAAATCTGTAACTACTGAGAGGGAAAAAAAAACGGTCTTCGGAGCGAAGGAAGGCCAAGTGGTCAATGATGCAGTTCATGAATGCATCCTCGGATGGGATCAACATAAGACCTGTTTGTACAGAATGTTTTGCATGCAAAAATGCATGCCGGCAATTCGGCCGCGGCGACGTTTACATTGCGCAGCCCGTTGCGCTCCCTCTGGGTTGTGTGCGCATGCGTCTTGAAAATATTTGATCGCTGCTCAGAAACCACCTCCCGCTGCCCTTCTTTTTTTTTTACTCAATGTTTCTCTACCGCCATCCTCCGTCCTCTGAGATCACCTATATTGACTGCCTCGTCCTTACCGCTATGCTGCTCATTCGATTTCGTGTGCATCCACATACTTTTTTTTCTCAGGGGAGTGAGGACAGGGAGCAGAATTAGTTTTCCCTGTGTGTGTGTATTTCCTTTTGTGTTCTTGTGAGGGCGCTCTTGTTGTACAGTTCTAGCTTTCCCCTGACACCGTTCAACATTGCGGCACAGCTTCACTCGATTTGCTTTTCGACCAGAAATGCTGAAACTGCGGAGTCTAGTGACATTACACACCCGAGTAGTATTCTACCCTGCTCTACCAATCGGTTGCACCATCAAGCGCTACGCGACTTCAGCGTCTGGAAAATGGAAGTGTCCATGCGGCCTGAGCAACTTTGATTTTCACTTGGAATGCTACAGCTGTCACAAAAAGCGCACCGACTCAGCCGTTGATAACTCTCTCTCGCCATTGTCGCTCCTTGGCGAGGTGTGCGTGGATGACCTGGACACTTCCGATCTGCACACTTGCAGGGATTCGAAGGATAAAACGAGCCCACTCGAAGGTATTTGGATGTGTCCAGCATGCAACACATTCAACGGTGCCCAACGCGCGTCGTGCACATACTGCGGAGAAAGAAGGCTGCGTTGGCACCCTAGCAACGTGGGGAAGAGATCGAATGACTTTCACAGAAGAGACGCTGAAAAGACTCCTGTAGACGCATCTCCCGCACCCATAGGGCTGCCAACGGCTAGGGTGGGGGAAGCATCAGCTTTCTTTTCCTTGGTCCCTGACGAGCCTGTGGTTTCTCAACCTTTTAAAAAAGGTGACTGGTATTGCGTCTGTGGAGCGCATAACTTCTCGCGCAACACTCACTGTCGAAAATGTAGCGACCCTCGCCCGTCGCGCAACTCTCCAATGACAGAAAAACGGTCGCAAAACAGTCACCCTGGTGACTGGACATGCCCAGGTTGCAACATGTGGAACTTTTCCTGGCGAAGAGTGTGCAAGCGGTGCAACCTGGCACAGCAAGTGACTGAAACGGAGTCCGTCTCCGCGCAGGCAGAGACCAACGCGGCCATTTCAATGGCTACTGGATGGATTTGCCAAGCATGTCACTCGGTCAACCCTACTGAGGATGATAATATGTGCGTCATTTGTGGAAGTCAGAAATGATTGAGAGTATGAGCGCTATCCTCTACGGGATAGCGATCTGTTCCTCTTCATGTCTTCATGGCAGCACGACTTACGTGACAGCATCATGCGAATATGCAGCGGGCGACAGTCTCTTAATGACCTTGGAACGTATTAATGTTCACGTGGAGGGAGTTGTACTCTTCACCACTAGCCAGTGTACACACGCCTGACCCCAGAACAAAAAAAATACATGAAGCAAACCTTTGTCACGCAGCGCCCGCGCGCGCATGATTGCTAGGACATGGGCTCAAAGGACTCCTTAGAAATTCATTCTCCCTCTAGCGTCTCCTCGCTCACGTAAGTCAGGCAAAACCTTCACATAGTTCCTGAGCGAGACACGCCCCCTCCTTGAGGAGTTACTGGGGTAGATATCAAAACTCTTACACCGCACGTCAGGATCATTGACAGACCCACCTCTTCTCCCTCATCCCATTTCGCGTCCCTCACCCTTTTCATTATGTCAGACCATTGGAAATGAATGGACTCTATAAGATGTGGTATAGCAGGGGTTACTGCGTAATGCAAGTACTGTGTTCACGTAAGCTTCGCGTCCTCTAATTCGAAACGAAGCCACATATTGCTGTTTTGCCTGTTAGTCCCTGCTGCTACCTTTGCCTCGTACTGTCTGCCCCCGATCAAGTACAGCAAGACTCCGGAACTTGTGCGACACGAGACACCATCTTTCCGCAGATACATTCCGCGATGAAGTCACCCATGACCGTGGTACTCCCTCCATACTGCAACTTAAGATGAGTTGTGGACACACGAAGGTCTTATGAGGATGAATGCAAGAGGGAAACAATTCTTCGACGTAGTGCTCGGACATCGTCGCACGTGTCAGGTTGTTTAAAGGTGATCGGAGGGCATTAAGTAGATTATCCCACTGAAGAGACATACGGGATGCAACATATATATATACGCAACGACGAGAGGTCCTGAAACGGTGTGCTCCTCACTTGAAATCAAAAACTAAGCACATAAACAGTGACGGAGCAGGGAAGAAAAGCTGTCAAGGCATCTCTCTTGTGTTTTTCTGTTTTGTGAAGTATTGCACATTTTCCCGACGTTGTGAGTGGGAGGCAGCCATTCTGGGAATGGCATATCTGAATTCGATAACGTTTCCTGTTTTTCTTTTTCAGTTTCCTTGTGTTTTCTTTCTTCGACTGAGTGAAAGGATTGGGATCGTGCACCACTTATGATAACCGTACATGATCAACACAAGCTGATCCTCGGTTTGCACTTCATTGGCGAACTCTGTGCAACACGTGACGTTTGTCTCACTTATTCAACTTCTCTAGTTGTTCAGTATGCCAGTGGATGTTAGTACAACTCTCCGGTATGGACAAGTCGGTGGGAAGAGTGAGACCTCATTCTGCTGATGAGGTAACCTATTATGAGCGACGCGGTGGAAAGCAGAGGGAAGAGCCTCCCTGCTTCTATCGACGGTCAGGTTTTCATGCAGATTTGTAAGCCAAATATGTGTTGAACATGCCTTTGCCTACATCACAACTGGAAGGAGAGGATGTGAACGCTGCACATGACATATTTCCCAGCTCCCTCGAACTGCTGCGGGCATTCCTGAATGGTCAGTAACTGTATGGGTGAGAGAAGGCTGACGTCTAGTGCGAACAGAGTGTGGTGCAGAGGCAGAGATCAGAAGACTGTGTCGGTGCCGGTGTGACGTCTTTGCTTCGAATTTGGACCGTGTGTGAGGGGTCTCCGACGCGAGTCGGAGAGATGAGACATTGATTTCCATTGATGCACCGCATAATAATAGAAATTCGTTGAGGAGAATATTCAGTTTCTCAGTCTTCGGACAGCATCCTGCTACAGTTTTTTTTTCACTGCCCCTCAATACCCAATCATGCAAAGGCCCACTCACGTACCTATTCACACACACACACAAAAAAAAAAAAAACATGCTTGCTTTAAGCATACAATGTTCTGGTTCTCTTGACATGACTCCTCTCACCTTTTGGGATGTGTCTTCAGATCTATCTTGGTTGTCATTCCTGCTCTTTGCCTGTGTGGTACATCATGTGGCCGATAATCCGAGGTGCCTTCATTCCATCTCCTCTTCACTGTCCCGCTCGTAGTCCTTTTTGTGCAGAGTCGACCGATGTCGACTCAATTTCACACAGTGATTAAACTAGAGCTGAGTATACACCTGCGCACACGCGAAGATGTTCCCTTTGGGGTACGCCATGGCCGGGACGCAACGGTCCGCGCTTGAAGAAGCGTATAAGAAAAAAAAGGACTACCTCACAACCCGTATAGCGCCTCTTTACGCTTCAACTAATCCCGCGTCTCTCTGGAATGCAATTGTGAAGCACCGTCTCGTTCAAAAAAGCGACAGCGGTATAGAAGGGGACACCTACGATGAGCTGATGTTATCGTACGAAGGTTACCGGAACATGGTCTATGACGTGCTGTTTCATGTCACACCTGATGAGGACGCATCCGCTGATGCACAAGTGCGGGAGTGGCGGCGCAGCGTCTATTTCCATCATCCTTTTCTTTCACCGGCCACATTCCTTGCGTTCGCACGGTCGTCGCAAGGCACTGTATCCGCAGTACCCCTCTACGCCTTTGCCGCTAAGCGCTTACTATTGTTTCGAATTAGGGTCGAGCTAGAGCTTGATGCATCGGTACCGCCGCCAATCTTCTTGGACCGCAAACATCGTGCTTTTGGCGGTCGTCTCCCGTGCCCTCCAAGTGTATCCTCACCCCTGTCTAATGGGCTGACCCAGGAAGACATTGAAATATTCATATCGGATTTGGTCCCAAACCTGCGCCTTGTACGTGACATGCCGCCTTGGATGTTGCCTTACTATCTGTGTCATGCTTCTCGCAAGTTCATGTTCATGTGCGATACACGCGGCGTTGGCGCAATCCCCGTTGATGTCTTCATGAAAAGCGAGGTGTTCTCAGAGCTCTTGCGCATGTTCGAAAGTGATGCACAGGATGCCATCATTACGTTTCCGAAAGACTGCGTTGTTGAAGTGCCGGCCACATTGGTGTCGTCGTTAGCGGATGCCGATGACACGGTCCCGGCACTGGTTCTGTCCTTTGAAGAAGAAGGCAACACATTGTCAGATATCTATCACCTGCAACTTCTGGATGGCGAAGTAAAACTTCAGGTGCCACGGGAGCAGATCTACTGGAGTACCGCCTCGATCGACTACGTGCCGGGGGAGTTGCTCAGCATGGACAATTGGTTTTCCCTTGCACTGATGGGCCGCATCTACGAACATTTCACCGCTCTTGATGCCGACGGCGACGGAGTTTTAACTCACGAGGAGTTGTCGCACTACAGCAACGACAGCTTCACACCTCTTTCGATCCAGCGCGTGTTTGAATGCCATGTAAATCACAGCGGCAACCGCCACATTATGGACTACAAGACTTACTTGAATTTTGTGATTGCCACTGAACACGCAGCGACACGACCTGCGCTGCGGTACCTGTGGACAATCTTGGACCTAGACAACACTAAGACCCATATCAAGGTGGCAACGCTGCACTGTTTCTGCAAGGAAATCGCAAACGAACTGCTGGCTAATGGTCTCATGGTAGATATCTCAGCCCAGTCCATCTTGTCAGAAATCGTGGACATGATCAACCCTGCTTGGCATGAGTGGGTGACGCTTGAGGACATCGAGAGGTCTGGTCAGCAGGCCACTGTTCTTCCTGTTCTTCTTAGCCACCGCAACTTTTATGCCTATGACTGCCGCGAACAGACGGCAACTTCTGCAAACGACGAATATGCCGATATTACAGAGAAGTGATACACGCGATGTTACTCAGGAAGGTCTTGGCGGTTGCTATCCGCAACAGGGAGTCCTGCTCGTCTCTGCACCGAATATGAGCTTTCTTTTTGAGCGTATATGACTTTTATCGCGTCGTGCAGAGATCGAGTTTGCATATTGCTTTGGGTATCTTGGTTTCCTCCGAGAATGTGGTGCTTTGCCCTGTCTCTGTTCATTTCCCGGCTCGGTTTTGTTGTGACGCTTGCATTGGTGGAATTTTGGTCGTTCTCATGAATGCGACACACACGTAGAGGCCATCTCCCTCTTCGCTTTCCTCTCATAACGGCAGCTGGCTCTTGACCTCTTGCGTAGACCGACACGAGAATGCACCTCGGCCTATGCTAAGGTACATTATGGTCAACCTATGTGCACCTTAATGCAGCATAGCATAATTTGTTTTACTTCTGCTTACTATCGCCTCCTCCCCTCATCCTACTTTATCCTCCATACTCATTTCCACACACACACACACACAAATCAAAACGCGGAAACGTCTCTCTCTCGCCCCCTCCTTTTTTTTTTCCCCGTCGTCTCGAACATTTCCAACGTCATTTGAAGAAATAGGGGTGGCACAATGGTGAATTATCCGAAAAAGAAGGTCATGCACTGCGACGACGCGCGCTGCAACGCGCACAAGTCGTTCAAAGTAGTGCAGTACAAGGCCGGCAAGGCCCGCCTTTTTGCCCGGGGTAAGCGTCGTTACGATCGCAAGCAGTCCGGTTATGGTGGTCAAACCAAGCCCGTCTTTCACAAGAAGGCGAAGACAACCAAAAAGATTGTGCTCAAGCTTCAGTGCTCCGGATGCAAGTGCATCCGCCAAATCGTCCTGAAGCGCACAAAGCACTTCGAGTTGAACGACAAGAAGAAGACCGGCAACAAAGACCCCACCTGGTAAGTCACTCGTGCTCGCTGTGTCCTCAGTGAGTACAGCAAATAGCCCCCTCTGCATCATGTCTTTCTTTTCTCTTTTTTTGTTTCTTTGACTTCTTTTTTTCACCTCCTTTTTGATATTCTCGCGATGAGATCAGAGAAGCTATGTTTTGACAGCAAAGCAGCGGCCTTCAAGGATGTACCCCTGTCACCACCCCAGCTTCCCGTTTTATCCGCAAACATTTTTGTGTGTGGTGAGTAAACGGTTTACGGCCAGGTGCGGTGTTCAAGTATCGCAGCTCGAGGCAATAGTTTCTCAGCTAGCACTCCTCCTCCTTCCCGCTTGAGCCTCGCTTGTTCCAGTGTGACACATAAAATAGTGCCGTCGCTGCGAGGTCCACTGTACGCTTTTCTGCCAGCGAAATGTTTCACCTGAATTTGGCTGTCGTCGTCTTCTATCGTACCGTCAACTGTGATGCATCTCTCTCCTTCTCTACCCTACGTTTTTTTTTTCGTTCCCACGAGGCTTGGATTTTCTCATGATTCCCTGATCTCCTAGGCTGCTTCTCCATTCTGGTTATCCTCCACCTACACACCCTTACCGACCTCGCCGCTCGACCTTGCGTTGCCTCATAAAGCATCATGCTCCGCTTCACACTTCGCGCCCTCGCCCGCAAGGCTCCCGCCAAGGCCAGCAACAAGGCTGGTGCGGCGGCCACTGCCTCCTCTCATGCTGCAGTGACAGCCCCTCAACACGGGATTACTATCCCACCGATCCCCGGGGTGCGCTCCGCCCGGGCCCTCCGTTCCCAAAAGATGATGGCGACGCCGCTAGCTCCGCCCACCTTAACTGCAGCCAAGAAGACCGTCGCCCAGAAAGGTACAAAGAACGCACTGTTAACGCCGAAGTCGCGCTCGCTAAAGGATGCAAGGGTGCCCAAGAAAGCTGCCTCTCCCGCCAAGGCCATCGCCCCCGTGAAAGCTGCGACCTCCGCGAAGACAATGCAGACGAGGCGGGTCACCGCTCCAAAGAATGCTGCCAAGAAAATTACCAACGCGGCGAAGGTCAGCAAAACACGCAAGTAAATGCAGTCTTCGTACGCTTTTTGTGCTGTAAGAGTCACTGCCAGCCAGGGAAACAAGTATCAAGTAAATGACAAGGGAGTGACGGCAACCAAGGCAGTCGAAGCAATACTGGCTCCTCACGTCAATACTTACTTTCCACACGCATCTTTTTTTCTGTTGAACCTGTGTCAAAGTCTCTCCTTCACCAAAACCTTTTCATAGAGTATCTGCCGTATTTCTGTGCTTTCATCGTGACTCGCATTATCGAGTATTAACTCGCCTGCGCACTCGTCCTGAGCTGCGCCGCGTCGCCGATGGACACGGTCTCCTTCCCTTCCCTTTTCATTTGTACGTGTATGCTGGTGCACGCGCATAGTTGTGGACGACGTGAGTTTTTTTTTATGTTTTTTTTTTGATCTCTTTCTCTCCTCATAGAGTCCCTGATGTTTTTTTTTGAAGTGTTTGGTTCCCCTCCCTAAGTGCTCAAGTTCTCTAACTGGTGTTGTTGTTGAAAGGAGAGGGTGTGTGTGGGTCGTGCCCTCACGCTCCTCTCTTTTATGTGTAGGGTGAGATGTTGTTCACTTGCCTTTCGTCACCGCTCTCTCTGACTATCACGTCTTTGTTCTTATCCCGTAGGCAGTGTCTGGAAATCGGCGCCTTCAGTCGCACCGTGCGCGGTCACTTGTGCCGATGGCAAATCATGAGGCTGCAGACACGGGTTCGAGCACAAGTCAGAGAAGGACGAGCCTGTAGAATTGATAAAAACCAGTCCTCATGCTGCCCCACCCCCTTCCCCTTTCATTGTCTTCTTATTTCTTTTTTATCGTATTTCTGAGCGCTTTTTTTTTTTTTTTGATTGCACCTGCATCTACGTGAAAAGGGCGAAAGGAGTGTGGGGTAATTCATGAGGGCTGTAGCAGAGAAATGATAATGCTAATAGTGCGTTAGTGCACTACCACCATAAAAAAAAAAATCAATGAAACCAATTCTCAAAAAGAATTTAGGTAATGACAAATAGTTACCATGAACTCATTGCACATCCCAATCGTATTCGCAGTTCCGATCACTGCGTCGCTCTCCACATACCCCGACCTCTTTGAGATTCCCTGGTTTCTAAGCGGTAAAATAACTTATCTATAAGGGAGACGTGCTCGTGTGCACGCCACGGAGCGCCGCCCTACTTTTGTTTGCCCGCGTGTTTCCCCATGCCACCCTGAATGAGGATCCACTTTTGTTCGGGGTAGTTTTGGGATAACTGAAGTGCTTGGGATGGTTTGCGAAAGAATCATCTTCCGTTGGTCATCCCTTTATCTTGTTCTGGTCACTTTCTTTTCCTGTTTCTCCAACGTTTCCTCAAAACTGCCTTGATCATCTTACCCACACTGACAGCAGTGGCGATCTAGTGTGAGTCTCTGTGCGTGCTCTGTGCTAGTCCGAGCATTTGGATTCACCTAAGCCTAAGAGGAGCAAATCCTCAAGAAACCCAGAAGGGAAAGAGCGAGAGCGGCACTGCTCTCAACAACAGGGTATCATTTGGTAGCAGTGTCGCTGCAGCTATACACCCCTACGTTCATTCCAACATTCGCCACCGCTACTGTGCTTTTTAAAATTTCCAATAAGCTGTTTTCATTTCATTTTCTTCCAACAGCTCTGCACACCTTTTTTTTTTTCTGGCAAGGGAGATGCTGAAGACTTTGCTCTTGCTACAATGGCGCATTGGGCAGCCAACCGCGTTTTTGGCCGCTCCGAAGATGAGTACTAAACCAACCCAAGCGGCGAGACGAATGGTCTATCGGCAACAGGAAAAGGCGGCGGAAAAGCAGTTTTGGAGGCTCATCTCAAAAGCGCGAATACAACGACAACGCCAGGTTGCCAATGCTATAAGGCAGGCCACAGCTGCCAAGTCCACCAAAGCCGCGGCTCCCAAGAATATCGCTCTTTACGCCAAAAATCGAAATATTGCCAAAGCAGAACTCATAGCAATTGCAAAAGAAGTGGAGGAAAGTAAACGAAAGGCGCGGGATATTGAAATTGCACCCCCATCGGTTACGAAAACAATGACCCCCGTCAAGCCACAACCCACTCAGCGGGAAACTAGAGACTGTGATAAGAAGAAAGCCGCGCGGGAGGCGCGCTTCCTGGCTTCCCTGCAACGGCGGGTAGAAAAACGTAAAGCACGCATCAATGCTCTTCTCGCGAAGCGAACCAAAATCGAAGATGCAAAGGCAAATGCACAAGCAAAGGCTCAGGCTAAAGAGGAAGCGGCTGCAGAGTTGGCTGCAAAGGCACAACAAGATTTCGAAGAAACCCTTCGTAGGCGCCAGGAGAAGCAAGCTGCGCGTGTCAAGGCAATTGTGGACAGCCGCGCAAAGGCGTCTGCTGAAGCCGAGGCTGCCAACGCGAGCGCCGAAAAGCGCTTTGCCGAGAAGCTTCAACGACTTGAGAAAGAGCGCGAGGAACGTATTGAGGCTATCATTGCAGAGCATTTGAACGCTGGTGAAGCGGCCGGTATCGAAATACCCACACACAATGCAGCTGCAGAGCCGGCCACTGAGAAGTCGAAGGCTCGAAAATCCAGGAAAAAAGGAAATACGACCTCCGAGGCGTCTCTTGAAAATCTCGATGTTGCTCCTTCAGAGGCAACGGAGCCGACAAGTGTGGCGCCTGTAAAAGCAGTCTCAGTCGAGGTACCTGTGAAAAAAGTAACTGCTCGACAGCCGAAGCGCCGAGTTGCATCCTCAAAAACAGAGTTACCAGAAGAGGCGGTGAACACCACACCCACGGAATCTATTGAGGAAGTTGTGGCAACACCTTCAGAAGCGTATGAAATGCAAACAGCCAGTGAGCTACCCCCCTCAGCTTCTGAGTCGCCTCAGGTGACCACGGACAACGCTGAGGAACTAAAGAAAGCGCACGAAGAGGTTGTTGCGCAGCTGGAAAAGGCAACACAACAGAGCACGCCACTCTCAAGCCGAACTCCGCCAGCGCCGAGGACCTGGTCGGTTCCTGAGAATTCAACAGGGCTTTTCCGCTTGTAGAGGGTCAACACGTAGCCCTCACCACGCGGTACGCTTTTATCTCAGTGCTTTCGCTCAATTGCAAAAAAAGAAACTATGCGCGTGACTCGTGAATGTACCGTTTGTCTTTACATTTCAAATATGAATGAGCGTGTTTTTTTTTTTTTCATGCTGACTGATTTGGTGTGATGATACAGTCATAGCAGTGTGAGAATTTCTCACACACACATGCTAAGAGGGGGTGTTGGTACACCAGCGTGCGCGTGTGTGCCGTGGATGAAGTGCTCCACTATGGTGTGAGGAGAACCTCTGTTCAAGCCCTTTCCGGTCTTCCATAACTCTTATCCTTCCGGTGAGGGGTCGCAGTTGTAGAATTAGCCTCATACAGCTTGAGAAGTTAGGAGGCGAGAGATGTTGTTGTTGTTGTTTTTTGACCTTCGTGTTGCTGACCGCCTCACACGGCATACCCCTCCACTGCTGCTTCTGTTGCTGCAGTGTGTGGTGGCCGCTGTGCAAGCGATGCCGTAGGAGAGTGCGCGTACCTGAGGGAGGCGGCGGTCAAACGAGACTATTAGAGAGATGGTTCGGTGTTCCAGTCATCATGTCCATCTAGTCCCCCCCCCCCCGCTCTCCCTCATCTATCGCGTTGAGCGCTGCGTGGATTCATCTTTCTTTTCGCTTGACTGTCTTCTTGTTCGATCGCGCCATACATACACTGTGAGCTGCGACGGACCACTTCATAGAAACAGATACCTCCATGTGTTTTGATTCAAGTGCAGACTGTGAAAAAGCTCATTCCCAAGGGGATAGCTCACCTTTCATGAGTGCACCAGCAGTACAGGCTTCTTGTTGAACGCAGCCCATGCATACACATCTACCATTTCAGTGTCTATTGTGATAGCACGCTTCAGCCAGTTATTACCCCTTGGTGTGTTTTTCCCAAAATGCCTTTAAAGGGGTGAGCGCGCAGATATTTGACTGTGTGTGTTTGTAATGCTTTCTTCTTAAAGGTTTCTCTTGTGTAATGGAGTGTTACTTGCCTTTCTTTTTTTCCGTACTCCCTTTTCTCCCTTGCTTCTCTGCCCTCTTTGCCGTTGATCCCGCATCGCGTCATGTTTGCGGCGCACTTCATATGTAATTCAGCGGTAACGCTGACGTGTTTCACACCCTCTTCCGGGGCTGATACTCACCTTGAAGAAGAATGAGCCTGGTCAGGGCACCCTGGTTCCTCATTCCAGCTGCCAGCACCACGTTTGCTGTAGTGGTGACGGTGTTTGTCAACATTAGAAACCATCAGGTACTGAGGCACCGAATCCAGTTCAGTGCATCACGCGAAGCCGAATCCTTCATTAGTGCAGTCGCCGACCTCGCCAACAATTGTGACAAAAGCACCTCTCCCTCAGTGGGGGACACTCCTACTTTAGTGATCGATCTGAACACCACACATCAACGCATCGTTGTATCTGAAGGACGGTTGCTTCGAATCAATTGTAATTTATTGTCCTTGTTCGATCGCTACGCAGTCGCATGCCAGTGCTCTACGCTTCCAGATGCAGTGAAAGTGGACATGTTCAATTGTCTCAGCGCAGTCGTGGAGGCCCATCTGAATGCCTACGTCAGCACCAGTGCCATGTTCGACAACGTTGCGGATGCCTCCAGAGCTCTCGCGGTTTCTGAGATGCTTTTCGGACGCCGCTATCATGTTGCACGCTTCCTGAGTGCATCATTGTCTTCGTCTGGCCTACTGTTACGTACACCACCGTGGCAACTCCTCGCAAAGGCGGTGCGTAAAAATAATGATGACAGAAGCATGTGGCACACCATCTCTGTATTTGTACGCCTTATTAATAGCACATGTACTTGTACAGAGAAGGTGATTTTCACACTCCTTGCCGTCGTTAGCATAACCGAAATCTCACGGCTCATTCTCTTTGCGTCGCCTGCGACGGGGCCGTCGGCACTTTTCTATACTGCAAAGGTCCTTGAAGCCACCACGACCGAGGCAGGGTATCCGTGCAAGTGGAGAACATTTGTGTGGCAAGTGTTGAGTTCCTCACCGGGGCGTATGCTGGGGAGTGCCACCCTCTCCGGTGTCGCTTCGCATCTGTTCAGTTCCGCGAAAGAAGCTGCCTCCGATGCGGTGCTGCGCCGCTTTGACGTGACCCTCAAGGCGGACACAGTTTTGGCGCTCACGCGGTTTGACTATATTGGAGATCCTTATTGGCCCATTCCAGGTCGGGTTCACAATGCCCTCAGCATTGTCACCAACTTTTCTTTGGCTGACATTCAACGAATGGTGAATGTGGTAGGGGAGCGAGTGCAGATGTGGCGCACAGTGTGGCGCTTCCCCGTCGCATGTACGGTGGGATGGCTCACTCGCCAAGGACTTGACTGGCTACAGTGGAGTTGGGTACGTGCTTCCCTCATGGCATCGTTTGTCTCGTCCTGCGAAAATGACGTGAAGCGGTGTCGCCGAACCTCAGGTGAGCAGGCCGGTGTTCGTCCCTGTCACCGGTCAGGGTCCCCATACCGTACACATCACGGCCTTCAAGTTCTGCTGCTTGCAGCGACATCCCCTTCACCCATGGGGTCTTCATCTGCAGCTGTAGTGCTGTGGTTGGCCGAGCATACCCGCTGGCCACTCGCACCGCCCACTTGCTTGGCGACGACAGAACAGGTTTTGGCTGTCGTCTCCAGCGCAAATAAACATGTTAGGATACTCCGTGATCGATACAATGCTGCGCGTGAGCTCAGGACGATGTCTGACGAAGAGGCACACGCTGAAGGCTCGTTTGCCGCCACGCTCGGATCACTACGTGCACGTGGGCAGCTCGACCTGGAGCCAACGAACTGGCACCCCACCTCTTCAATGTCGACAATGGGGCTTGGTAGCGATCTTTTAGAAGAAGTGATGGACAAGGCACTATCGAGCACCAACAACGTTCCGATAATGGCAGCCGTTGCCGCTACTCAGACGCAGTCGCAGGTCCGATATGGCACATCGCCGCCGCACTTTGGAGATGCTGTGACAGCTTCCTACGATGTGACCAGAGTGCTGGAGAGCGGTAGCCTTTTCGTCCAACCACCAGCGCAACCGTGGGCGCTGGTTTCTTCTTTTCAGTTTGATGTGCAAACGGCTCAATTGCGTTATCATGACCACGAGACGTACGCACGTAGCGTTGAGGTTCTCGTGCATGTGCAGAATGCGCATGAACCTATCCTTGATGCAAAGCGATGGGAGCAATACGAAAGTACTTCATCGTTGCTGCTCTCCAACAGTGGCATCAGCGCTCCTTGGCGAGTTACGTTTGACCACGTCTTCTTCCGGTATCCTGGCACGGAGCAGGACGTACTGCACGATATATGTTTCGACGCTTTGCCAGGCAGTTTTCTTGGCATTGTGGGCTACAGCGGTGCAGGAAAGACCACATTACTCTTGCTTCTCGCCCGCATTTATGCGCCGACGCAAGGGCAAATCCGCATCAATGGCTTTCCAATCGAGAGCATCCCTCCGCGCGCGCTCCGCCGCCGACTGGGAAACTGCTGGCAAGGTGACAGGGACACCTGTTTCTTGGAAGGAATAAGTGTTGAGTGTAATGTGGCGTACGGTAACCTTGCTGCGGCATCTACCAGCTCCGTGATCACTGCCCTTTCACTGGCCTGCATGCACGCTTCAGTTACAGAGCGTCCCAACGGGTTGAAGGAGCCGCTGTGGTACAGCGAATGGAGTGGTGGGGAAGTGGCGCGACTCATGTTGGCACGTGCAGTTATGGTGCCTTCCAACGACGCCGGTATGTATGTGTTCGACGAATGCACTAACAGCCTGGACTCGTTGACGGAGGCCAAAATATTTTCTGGATGCCTGAGCAGTGAACGGAGTGTAACCCGTGTTCTCGCCTCACATCATCTCTCGTCGCTCCGAAACGCGGATAAGATTCTTGTTCTCGCGCACGGGCGCATTGTGGAACAAGGCACCTGGACACAACTTCTCCGCGGTGCTGAAACCTCTCTTTTCCACACGCTTTACCGTGCACAGTCCTGGACCTCATGAATGGGCAGCCTAAATACCTAACTTTCAGAGAAGCAGGTTTGTTTTGGGTCTTTGTCCTGGAAGCAACAGTTTGCTTGTATGGGCCTAGTCTGCCATACACACACCGCACCACCCACCCTTACCTCACACACAGGTACCCCCACTGCTATCCTACGAACACCTGATGGAGCGGGAACAGGTCTTTTGATAAACGAGAAGAACAAAAAAGAAAAAAAAATACTGGGGGTGATACCCTTTCGTACATGGGGAAAGTGGAGTATGCGCATTCCGCCTACTTTTTTTTTTCCAATGCCGACTCGAATCTCTCCCTTGATAATATCAGGCCATGCTCTTACCCGCACTCACCGCATCCTCCTTTTCCACCCTCCCCGTCCTACACACACAAACACACACACACACACACGTACATGCAACCCACCTTTTTTTTTTTTGAATCTCACACGCTCTCTTTTCTATTGTTACCGTTGCCTTGCTCGTCTTTTGTGCAGTCTGCTTCCTGGACATATCTCACTTTCTCTTGTTCTTTTCCTGCCCACCCTCCCTCATGAAGTCTGTGTTAAAAGCCGGCCTGAGGAAGGACGTCGACGTCAGGGTGCCGTCGACGGAGCTTACCGTCAAGCAGGTCCAGGATCAAATTCCAGCCAAGTACTTCGAGCGCTCAGCAGTGCTGAGCATGTACTACGTTCTCCGCGACCTTTGCCAAGTGTTTCTCACCTATTTCATTATGTATCGTGCAATCCTTCCCGCGCTTGACTCTGTCGAAACCTACTCGTACAAAGCAGCCGGCAATAACCGGGCAAACTGGGCGCTGGTTGGCTCTATGAGGCTCGCTGTGTGGAACGTGTTTTGGTTCGTGCAAGGTCTCAATGGAACCGCCTTGTGGGTAATGGCTCATGAGTGTGGTCACCAGGCCTTCAGCCCTTACCGCTCTCTCAATAACACAGTTGGCCTCGTCCTCCACTCAGCCCTCCTCGTGCCGTATCACAGCTGGCGTATCACCCATGGAAATCACCACAAACATACGAATCACCTCACGAAAGATACCGTGTTCGTGCCGCGCAAAGAGAACAGAGTAATCGATCTGATTGAGGAGACACCTTTGGCCATGATAGGCAAGATGCTTGTCATGTTCATCTTTGGCTGGCCTGGGTACCTGATTTTCAACGTGGCGAGCCAAAATTACGGTCGCCGCGCCAACCACTTCCAGCCATCATCACCACTTTTTCGAAAAGAAGACGCCCACGATATTGTGCTTTCCGATATTGGCATTCTTGCGACTTTAACTTTACTGGGTGTTTGCACATTTCAATATGGTGTGTACAATGTCGTTTGCTGGTACGTAGTGCCGTACATGTGGGTCAATTTCTGGCTACTTTACATTACCTACCTTCAGCACTCGGACCTACGCGTTCCCCATTACACCCACGAGCACTGGACCTTTTTTCGCGGCGCTCTTGGAGCCGTGGATCGCGACTACGGCTACATCCTCAACGACTGGTTACACTACATCAACAATTCGCACGTCGTGCACCACCTCTTCAGTCAGATGCCCTTTTATAACGCCATTGTAGTTACTAGGCATCACATAAAAGACATCCTTGGGGACACATATATCGAGGACAAAAGTTCCCTGATAAAGGCGTTTTGGAAGTCATGGCGCGACTGTCGCTACGTTGTGCCATCGGAGGGCATCAGTGTTTTCTATGGACCCAACAAAAAACGTGTCTAGCTTTGGATACGACATGAAAAGGAGGTAAGTTCACGGCATAGGTTTCATTGATATTGGTCTTGACCAGTGTATTTATTATTAACACGTTTGTTTCTGTGCATATTTTTTTTTTGTCCTTCGCCTTTCAATCATCCGGACACAGCATAATTTCTTTTGTACTCCTCACCGCCCTCCAAGGGAGGGTAGCGCACGCGAGGCGACACCATCATTATAGGTGCCGAAACGAGGAAAAAAAGTGTCGGCTAGCTAGCGAAGAGTGGGACAAGGTTCATCGGGTGTGAGTGCTTTCTGTGGAGAAGTGTATGAGGAGATATGTGGTCCGTGTAATATAAAATACCCGATTTCACCGCGGGACGGAAGAACTGCTTCACGTCTTGCATACTTTGCTTTTTCTCTTTGGCAATCGCCCTATATTTTTTCAACCCCGACGTATGAATAATGAAGGAGCCGAAAAACCTCTGCAGACACAGCTGGACGCTCTCTCTTGAAAAAAAAAAAGACTGATATGTGGAAATTTGACGATACTTGTTTCAGAATACCCCGTTCTCCGCCCGCTCTCGCAACGCCTCCGATACTGGAAATCGCCTTTTGCTTCTTGCTTCTTGATTAAATGCTTTCTCTTCCCTATTGCGAGAAGCGGAAAAAAAAAACCTCAGCAGCATTTGTCCAAAAGCGCGTTCTCTTTTCATTGGTTAGATGAGCCAAGTTGTCCAACAGCGTCCCAACCAGATGCACTGATAGTACCCCCTAACACCCCTTCTGCATACCACTTTTTTTCAACATTACGCGACAAAACAAAAAAAAACATTACCGAGCTCCGATGTCATGACGTGGACGATGAGAATACGTACGACTTCATGGATTCTCTACAATTGGTTTGCCCGTAAAACATGTTTAGCGGCACAACCGACCTAATGTTCTTGGGGAAAGTGTAATGAGGCGCGAAGTATATCCGTTACTGTGCATACTGCAACACGTGCGACATGCAAAGCTTCTTGCTCCCCCTTAATCCACTACACCCTCTTTTTCTTGCATCTTATCTTATTCTTGCATTCTCCATTCCACGACAGCACCTCCTTCCACGTAATGGGTGCTCCGCATAGCCCGATGCTCTCACCCCTGTTGAGGGACATCATTCTCACACATGGAGGGAGGCACAAAAAAAGCTGTTATGCCACTGACCAGACGTATATGTTCAGCTATCCGGTGCAATCGCAGCCGATTGCGTGTAGTCGCCTTTTCTGAAGCTAACATGAGAGTCATGTCAAGTATTAACTCACATTACGCTTCAGCTTACTCAGCTCGATTTGCTCTGCAAAGAGGGGTCTAAGTTTTCCGAGCCTCAAACAATCACCAGATCTCGCGCTGCGAGCCTGTAAAACCGCATCCATCGTACTGGTTTTTTTCCCTTTTTGATTGGCGTTTCAGCTTCACCGACGCATCTGAACGGTGCACTCGAAAGATTATGTTCAGTCTTCATTGTTACTGGGTAGGGGCAAGGCAGGAAGGATCAGTTCGGAATTGTGCAATACAAAAAAGAGTCCGGTGTCATTTCGATTGTGAAAATTCCGTATTCGTGTAGGAAGATGTCATTTACCCACAAGATGCTACAGCTTTTTACGAACAGTGTCGCAAAGCTGACACCAACTTTCCGCTCACAGGGAAGGTTCGATAGCGTCTCTCTTACGGACTTTCTAGCGGTGATTGGAAACTTCCCATGATCCGTTTTTGTTCATGTTTCCTTGCACATTCTTTATTGCTCCCCGTTATCACCGGCACGGAAAAGTTCCCGAGCTACCTTTGAGATGTACTGCGTGTTTTTTGCGACTGTGTGTTTGTATGTGTGTATGTGCCTGCGCGTGCGCGCAGTTTCACCAAAGGTCCTCTACTTCAGCGGTTTTTCAAAAAGCTATTTTCACCTTGTAAAGTCATCGGCCTCTCTCCGTGCGTCGACGGAGCAAAGCAAAGCAACTGGAACATGAGTATTCATTCGATAGAACAAAGAGGCATGCTAGCATACAAAAAAGTTCCCCTCTCCCCCCCCCAAAAAAAAAAAAAAAAACGCTGGAGGGAATCTTTTCATTTGGAGAGGGAGCGTAATAAAACAAAACGGTGAGCCAAAACCTTATTTGATCGTTAACGAAATGAACCTAACATAGTTTACATGATGCCTCAAAAACTCTGCACTGGTGATAGTTTTCTTTATACTGTACTTTTCACCTTCAACACCGTTGTGGTAGCTGCGGGAATACATCGCCCCTCCACGTGTCCTCAGGATACGACCTCTATTAACCCCGCGCGTGCACACAACTACGTTAATATTCAAAGCGTACCTGTTTTGATTTGTGGTTTTTCGAATCGGTGCGCTTCACCCTATAGACATTCTAGCGTAGCTGATGCTTTTTGTTCTTGGTCGCTTTGGGTACATGATGCAGTAGGGTAGGTACTCGGTGGCCCTCGGGAGAGAGAGTTGCATTTCAGTGTCCTGAGTTCGGGAGAAGACAACCGCTCCTCTTCCCGGTGTGTTTTGTGTTTGTTACCCGTGGATGTCAGTACATAGGGTTGAATCTCTTGTTAACTTTTTTTACACAGCGGTGCAGTGCAGCCGTATCGTGCGGCGTAAGATACGAGTAGGTTTTCCTTTTTTTCGATACTTGACTTGACGCTTTCATTTCATGTCTCTGTGTGGAATCCCTCTCTCTCGGCACGGGAGTTGCCGTGATTAAGGAATACATGGTTTCGGGCCTTCTTGCCGTGACGAGCCCTGTTCGAAATCTCAGTAAAGAAAAAACATTTTCTGATAGTCTATTCGTGATGTCTTCGTCCTTTCCTGCTCGAGTTCCCTAGACGAGCGCAGGCTGTTGTGTGTAGTTGAGAAGGCGGAGGAGACGGGATTTCCGTTTTTAATTTTCACCAACCCAATGCGTGAAACACAGGACTGCAGTGAACACATGCATTCGCGGTATGACCACTGCTTCTTTTTGTTCTTCTAGCAAATATGTTTCTGTTGTGAATAATATTGGCCCCCAAGTACATGCGTAAATATATAGAGAAATATATATTTCTCCTGCGTGCTCGCCAGCTCTGTGTGGGGATCCCTTTGTCTGCCCTGTGGGAGTCCACTCTCTCATCGTCCTTCGAATCTAGTAAAACGGGCATTTTTTACCGCTGCATAGGAGGGGGCGACAGCTCCCTGCGCCGTGTAGCCTTTTACTTTCCATGCTCACCTACGTGGGGCATCTAGTGGTCCTGCTATTTTTGTATGATTACAGCCGGCAATTGGTTGACGTAAACGCTGGGTCGTCGCTTCTGTTCACGCCTGCTTTCTTACACATTCTGGACACATTTCCCCTTGCCTGAAAAAAAAAAAATACACTGAACGAACGGTAGCACCTCGGAATATTTATATTTACATTTTTTTTCCCTATCCTCTCTTTGCTCACCTCTTTTAGGGTATACAAATCCCGCATTAGCCCACCTAACCCCCCAAGCGTCGCACTTGCTTACCAGTCTGCGCTCCTATCGCTCTTTGTCCCCCTATCTCCACAAACCCTTTGTCTGCTGCATCACCTCCAAGAAATCCCTCCCGCACGCCCCACAATGCACTCCGCCCTACACACGTTTTGGTTGGTTGGTATCGCTCTTGCGGCTCTCGTCGCCTGCGCGTCCGCACAGTGCACAGAGCCATCCCTGCATTGTATGATATGCACCCAAACAGGAACCTGTGATAGGTGCGAGGCGGGGTATAGCACGGACTCTATTCAGCTCAATGTTTGCGATCTCGTTACATGCCCCATCAAACACTGTCAGTATTGCGATAAATCGAGGGATGGAACCATTATGTGCTCAGTTTGTAATGAGGGCTTTGCTGTGAAGGGATCTGTTTGTGTCCCCATCGATTGTTCAGCCCCCGACTGCATGCAGTGTACTGATGAAAGCCCGAATACTTGCAGGCGGTGCATTCCAGGCTTTCAGTTAAGTGCGTCTGGGACCTGCTCCCGTATCCCGTGTTCGCCTGAAGGCTGTGCAGGGTGCGAGCCGCTTTCTGAAGGCGACGGCCTGCAGTGTGCAATGTGCCAGCCGGCTATACCGACTGGTAGGTGGCAGGTGTTTGTTGAACCGATGCGGCATCGTTGGCTGCCTTGGGTGCACGGAGGAGGGCGGTTCTGTTTGTGCAA
>CM007318.1:0-30271 GCA_000333855.2 Endotrypanum monterogeii
CATTTTCCAGACCCAGCCCCACCACCCAACCCACCTCCCCCCCACTTTATTCTTTAGCAAGGTCCCCGGTACCCCCTGCAGAAGGTCACGTGCCATTCGATTGCCTTAATGTTTTCACACCTCGCCAATGCAATGGCACCGCCCTGTGTGAGACGGGGTCGGCGCCGTCACCATGTCGCTTGAATAATAAAGAAGTGGGGTGAGAATTGAGAGGGATTTGTAGAGAGCAACATGGTATGGAGAAAGTCTTCGCGACCCCATTGGGAAGCGGCAAGGCAGGCACGCGACCACGACCGCGTCACCTCGTCATGACTATGCCGCCGACCCCTCCACCGCGTTCGGTCGCGTGAGGGGCACGTCAAATCGTCTTGGACTTCTTTTGGGTGCTTTTTCTTATGGCTTGGCACCGGTACCGGGGAAGCCTCCCCTCATAGCACGCAGGTAGCCATCCATATCGTGGGCGATGTCGTCGTCCCTCCCTCCGGAGAGTCGGCCGTCAGGTTCCGACTGCTGCGGGGATTTTTGTCGACGATCAAATCTCGTCGCCCTCCTCGCGTCGCCGCTCTTCGCATAGCGGACACCACGTGTGCCGGAGGAACGGCACGCCAATCGGTTCAACCCTCTGAACCTCCAGCGACCCTGTCGCGTCCACCCCGAAGTGTCGCGAGTAGGCGTCCGCCGGATTCCACGCACCCTCGACGTAGAAAAATACCACGTCGATCTTTCTGTCGTACCAGAGGTCGTAGGTGTACTCGAAAAGTTTATTCAAGGCATAGCCTCTGCCAATGCCGCCGAAACTGTTCAGGTATTTCTGCGCAATGATAATCACACGGTGATCTGTGGAAAGCGCGATTCGCGCTCCGTCGGGCACCCTGTGGTGCACCACAATATGCCGCAGCAAAAGTTGTGCCGCGCGTGGTTTCGCGTGTGCCGAGTACCTCGCCTGGAAGCGGTCCGCTTGCAGGTCTGGGTTCTCAAATCGGTTCCCTGCTCGAGAATGACAAGATTTGGTTTTGATCTCTATGGTGTTCACTTAAGTGTCACATGACAAGCATTCACCGTAGCCATTTGACCTGCGCATAAGAAAGGAAAAGGAGTGTATGAAAGAATGAAAAGCAAGGATAGCAAAAATGGTGTTAAGAAAAAAAGGCACCCCCCCCAGCAGGATATCAGACAACGAATGACTTTGGCACATAAAATGGCAGGAGATACTGGTTGAGAGAACCCCGCCGGCAGACGGCGCCACGCCTTGGAAAACCACACACGGGAGGCACAAGAATAGCCTACCCCAAAATAAACCTGCAGAAGTGCAGGGGCATCCACGGTGTGACCGTTGTGAAGAAGAAGAATGTAGCTCCTCTTCCCGATTAGCCATCTCGCCCCTCCGATATCACAGCTGCGGGTCCCGCGGAATCCCCACGTCGACGCCCACTTTTGCGAAAAAGCCACGCGTCAGTCGACAGCCGCTGCCGTGAACCCCGAAATGCCATGGATTACCTCGAGCCCCCCGCCGCGCCAACACCCAGGCGCCATCATGCAAATAACAGTACCGCCATCGAGCGCCGCAAAAGAGCAACATACGCACCCATGGCCAAAAAGAAACGCTGACAGAGACCTTAAATGAGTCAGCACCGCCGCCACCTTGCTCCAAACGGGCCCCCGAGCAGAAAGAAGCGCCCCCACCCCCCCCCAAGTCAGCTGATAAGCAAGGCGCCAGGCCCCCCAAGCACACCCGGAAAAAACAAAGCGCATTGCCCCCAGGCCGCCCCAGGCAGCGTGAAAGCGAGCGCTGCAGGCAAACCTTTGCAAGCCAAGCAGCGGCAATGACTTGTTGACATTGCAGCCGGCGGGACGAATGGCATGCAAGCGGATACCCGCGAGAACCCCACCACACAGTGAGGCCTAATCTCAGAAACAGCTCAAGGTCGCATCCCCGAGGTCGCAAAAGAGCCAAGAGGGTAGCAAAGAATTCAGGTTACTTTCGGGGAGTACGGGGACGCACTCCGGTTAGTGCTGCGCACTCTTTGATATATGTATGTGCACGTTGGTTGGCGTCGTTGGCGTGGCTCACTCGTTTATAGAGGGCTAGCGATGTGGAGAAAGACAAATGAGGCAGACTTCTTTTCGCGTCGATTGAAGGACACCATATTAGGACTTCAAAGGCAGCCCATGACCCATCCACACTGGCACGAAGAAACAGTATGCAAACCAGTGTCCTTGAACACAGTGCGAATTTGGTGAGAGGGGGTAAGAGAGAGCGAAGAGAAGGGTATAAGAACCTGAAGAAAGAAACTGTATTTTACGACCATCATCTACGTACATGACAAAGTGACACCCATTGCGAAGAGCGAACGTGAGGCAGAGAAGGCATGTCCTGCATAACGTGTAGAAATCTCGTTCCATGCCATCCCAGAGAGGGCAAAACGCTTTAATACCTGATGCATATACATAAACACTGTATGAAACACTGCCTCATTGGTCTAGAATAACACGGACAATGAGAAGATTTTTCTTCCGGCAAAGAACGATTGTGGTTTTTATGACAGGGTAACCAGTCTATGAAGTTGCTTTTGTTGATGAGCCGCTATGGCGCGGTCAGCTTCGACTATCTGCTGCGAAACAGAATCAAGGGCTTCTTTGCGCTGAAGACTCATGACTATGTCTTCCGACTGGCGCCTTAGCTGCCTGTATAGCCCTTTGGTCTCGATAAATCGTTCGCGACCTTCTCTCAGCCTACAAAGAAGGTGTGCCGCCTCCGATTGAAGCCTCTCTTCGGTGGTGTGGCGATTCTTTTTTGCAATCATGTACGTGGTGGTGGCGGCTTCCGCCTGTTTCTCCCAGTGGGCCAGCATGCGCGCAACACAGCGATCCCGCCACTCAACGCGCGCCTGTAGTGAAGAAGCTGTGCGCGCAAAGACATCCTCCTCTTTCGCGCAGTTACTGGATAAACAAATCAGATCTTCTTCCTGACACCCCACCATCTCTTTAAGCTCCCTGAGAGTGGATCGCCACGCCTCTTCGCTGGAAAGCGATTTAGACAGCGATGCAACGGTAACGGCTAAGTGGTTGAAACGCTCGTACCACCCAAAGGTCGGTACGACACCAGTTCGAAGCAGCGCACATTTTTGCGCTGTAATATCGCGGAAAAAGACTTGCAGGGCTGCTCTGGCCTCCCCCAAAGCAGCTTGACAGGCATCTTCTTTTTTTCGCCGCGCAGAAATACTACGCATTATCTGCGCTTGCTCTTCACGCCCGCATGTACGTAGCTGTAATAGGTGTGAGAGGAGCTCCATTACCTGCGACCGTTCCGTTTCACGGTCTAGGAGACACTCACCCACCTGCTTCAAGAGAAGCGAAAGAGGTGGCGGGGTCCCACGGGCTTCGACTAAGTCAGCGTTGTGGCACTTGTGTAGTGAGAGTGGTACCCCACTAGCCACATCAACGCCAAACTCGTGAGCCAGGAGAATCACCTGTATGTCTCGTACAAGGTCCTCCGCAGGGGGTGGAAAAACGTAAGGAAGCGTGTATGTGCCGGGAAAAACACCTTGCTGTCCACGTAGGTTTGTTCCAAGCCACCAACCACTGGCGTTGTCCTCATCGACGTGAATGATGTCTCCTGCCTTCAGCGGCAAAAAACCGCTTCCGGGAATCTCATATTCGTGAATAGCGTACACAACGCGTTGCTCCGGCTGCACCATCGAGTGCAATAAAGGTAGAAGGGCAGGGAGAAAAGCGGAGGTTTTACTGGTAATAAGAACAAGATCGACTTGCAAGTAAGTGATTGGAGTTTTTTATTTCTGTCAACCAAAAAAAAGTTTCGAGAGAGTCACGGAAAACCGCTCGTGGTCAAGAAGAAGCGGGCACATTTGATAAGGGAGCTGATCTGGAAAGAAGTCTCGGTCAGCATAGACCTTCACCCACAGTCTGTAGAGTAAGGAACCAGATATAGTGAGGCGGAGACTGTGTGTGTTTTGTTTACCGAATATTTCAAGCCACCATGTACCCAAAAGCGAGTCTGTGCACCGACACAGTGGGGGGCTAAAGAGTTCAAGTTAGAAATGCTTTTGAAAACCTGTGTTTTTTTATTCTTTGGGGGGCGTTTCCAAAATTCTCACCGAGGGTGGACATGTTCGACAGTGTAGCTTAGACCCTCTTTGACATACACCTCCCCGCTGATACCGGGCAGCAGCAGATCCCCCTCCTCACTACGCAATGCCATATTGCTTCCAAAGATGTGGTGTGGGTATGTAACGCCGCCGACGGTTTCTAACTCACCGCCGAGATTCGTGAGAGTGACACAGAAGTGTCGTTGACGATCAGCATCGGCGCTCATTTAACTATCTCTTCAAGTTGGCGGTTACGTTAGCGACGACCGATTGATACTGTCTGTAAGCCTACGCCATCAAGAAGCAAGCAGACATTGTGAAACGTGAATGTGATACCAGTGTGAAGAATACAGGAAGGAAGCAGACGAGGTAGCTTTGTGTATAACTTATATACCTGACGCATGTGTGTCCTATGAGAAAGAGTCTGTATGAAATGGAGCAGTTGCAGTTGCAGCAGCCCTTTCTGGGGCTCGCTACTGTGCCATCACGCTGAAGCATTTGACTGGACCACGTTTTTTTTTTAAGATTAAGACAAAAAAAACAATCACGGATAAAAATCTGTCACGATTTTTCTTGGATCATTTTTTTTTTTTGTGTGGAGAAGTTAAAGCTGGATCACGAACTCTACCATCCCATCCAAGCGCCGCCACGTATGAAAAAAAAAAACGTGACTCGGCAACCAACGAGAAAGATATAGAAGAACGTTAGGAATGTAAACACGTGATGTGCAGAAGCACACCCCTTTTCCGGGTAAGAAAAGAAACACCTGAGAGTGCTCATGTCCAGTGTGGCACCATAGTTTAAGCCACACCATACAGGTCGTGAAACGTGGCGTAGTGCAGATTAAACACTTCGCGCAGTGCTACCCATGGTGATGACCCCGCAGGAAGTACCAGAGAGAGAGCGACGGAGTGGTCACCAGTGCGGTGCCTTTGAACCTGGCCCATGCGCTCGCGAAAGCGTACAGACACGTTGAATGGGGACGGCTCTCGCACACGCCGGTCATAGTCAAGTGACCAACTCTCTGTTGCCTGGTGCTCCTGCAACATAAACAACTCGCTTTTAAGCGTTGCACAGGAAGAGGGATCGCGAATCACAGCGGCCTGCAGGTTGCGTGGTCGAGCTATCAGATGGCGGTATGATGTGTGAGGAGACTGAGTCCTCGATGAAGGGCCTACCCCGGAATTGAAAAGGAAAGACAGACTGTGCTTTTTTGCGAACTCCACAAATAGTGTCTCATTGACGTTGTGCGTTGGGTAGCGCGTCTGCGCACCGTCGCCGCTTCCAGATAGGATAGGTAAGACAACGTCATGGATGGTGTAACGAGATGAGTCGGCATCGCTCGTGATTTCTGCAATCTCGAGCACACCATTTTCCCCTTTACGGCTGACCAAATCTCCTTTGACTGGGTGGCTGCCAAAGGATAAAAGTCGCTGCGACGCCATTGCGTTCCATACAAACGCGGCGGCGCTCTTCTCACTGTGCCGCCTCATGGGACAAGCCTCCCATACATCCCAAATAGATAAAGCCTCCGCGTCGGTGGGGTCACCCTGCGAAACGTGATAGCGGTGTAGCCTTCGCATGAGCTCTCGCGCTTCCTTCGGCAACTTTGCTCGCTCGCACACACGCAGCCACTCCTCTACCGCTGCTGCTGCTGTACCTTCTTCGGCATTCGCGTATGAAAGATAGGAACGATGGTGTAGCGGGCTACTCTCGGCAAGCGTTTGAAGATAGGCGCCCACTGATCGATGGGGCTCGTCGCGAGAGATGAAGGCAGCCAAGTCGAAGAGGGTGTTACTGCCGATCCCGAACGTCTCCAACCCAAAGTAATTAACAAAGCCATGCGAACTGAGGTGTCGTAAACGCTTAGAGACAGCCGCTTCGTCCCCGTTGACACACCGCAGAAGGATGCGGTGAAGGTGAGCCTGGGGTGCGAGGGTAATGCGCGGCAGCTCGTCGAGAGTGTGGTAGCCGCGGTCATCGAAGACAAGCGGGTGAACGTTGTAATGACGGGAAGCGTGTGGGAGCTGCTCACGGGTCACGCCAACAGCAACTCCAAACTGCGTGACGACGGCGTAGGAGCCGCCGGGAGGCTCGTGAAGGTAGACCCCATCACCTGAAATCCCAAGCTCGTACTGAAGACGGTGGCGCACGGAATTCAGTGAGTACCCATCACGAAACATCGCAAAGCGCAGAAGCGGCTGCCCTACAGGTATCTTACCGATCCTCCGAACGTACTCGCCATAGCTCTGCACGCGAGGCGAGAAACTTTTTTCAGCGTTGCTGAATGGTGTTGCTGCGTCTTCCAACAACAGCGTCTTGGAGCGCGAAATCTTGCGCCAACGTCCTTTCGGTGCCTTCTCGATAAAAGCGCCGCACCCGTCCGCATCCACCTCCGTCACCTGTGCATCTGTTGACTGAGCACGTATCACTGCTTCAAGCGGAGAGACCTCAAATGTCGGAGATGCTTTTGCGCAGAGCGCAGGAGTAGTTAGCGTACACAACCGAGTTAAAAGCCCACACCGACGCTCCTCCGCGCTAAGATCACGTCCTCCGTTCCAGTCATCACGGCTGTAGACAGCGCCTGCAGCTGCCGATCTACCGGGAGCGGCCGTATTGGCGAGTCGCGTGATAGGGCCACGCCCCAATGCCTTCATGGGTGAAGGTCCGATCAAGGTTTGCAAGTGCTAAAATAATTCAAGAGTGTAATTTCAAAGGAAGAAATATAGTCGAAGCAAGGGCGAAACGAATGCAGTACAACACATACAAGCAACAACACGTGATGTGGATTGAAGAAGCACGCAACGTCGTTTTCTGACTAGACAAAAATGGTAGATGTCTGCCTCTTTAAGAATGACAGACACCATGGTTGCAAAGAAACACTGAACACACACACATACACATGCCACAAATGAATTGATACGGCATGCTACGCATACTCTGCAGATGCTTCACATGATCCCAGATGAGTCTTCACGTGCAAAGCGCCTTACTATACATCAATAGTTCAAAAGAGCAACCGGCTCTAATATATATGGGGTGGGAGTTGGAAAGGAACGGCCTACCTACTGCAGATTTCTTTTTTCGTTACTGTAGTGAAGAGTAAAGGCGTACCAGCAGGCGCGCGCTCAACGTACTTATTAAAGGAGTCGATGAGTGCAAAGCGCAGATAAAACAGTACGATGCGGCAACCTATCACAACTACGTACTGCTTCACAAGGCAGTCAACGTTCGAGAATGAAATCACGACGGCGATCCACGCCACAGGATTCCAAATAGATCTGACCAAAAGGAAGCTATACAAGACAAGTAGACCCGACATCATTTCACCAAGTACGCAAGCCCATGTCCAGGTGACAGTCTGGGAGTACCACCACGCCCACCTCACCGGCGGTGAGGTATCGCGGTAATCGCACGAGCAGTCGTACTCGTCGCTGTATTTGCCGTAAATAATGTTCTGGTGCACCGTATCCTTCCATGGGGAGGGTGTGCACATCCGCTTATCCAATAGATGACAAGTATGATTAATCAGACGCCCGACAACTATTGACAGTGGGGTGCCGACAAACGCATCCGCAACGGAGATAGCGCCGTACCACCCGATTCCTTGGAGTGGCTTTTGGCGGACTGTAATGCCGCTGGCCGCCCACGTAACCTTCGCGGTGAAAGTGTAGCTCACCAGAGAGGATACAAGACCAGCCGAAATCATTTTGAGTAAGTCCAAGAAAAACACGAGTGGTGGCCGCTTCTCTCTGCGCAGGCACAGCCGTCGATAATAGTATAAAGAGATGATGAAAGTCACAGTGGCAATACCCAGAAGGCAGGCCATAATGGCACCGCCCAGGCCGGAGTAAACCATACACACCAATCCCCCCATCCGTACATTTTACTCTGGTGTTCTGTCAATCGAGAAAAAAAAAAAGCGAGGTGAAAAATAAAAGGACAAGGTGCACAAATGGTAAGGAAAAGAAGCTGTTGCTAGAGAGAGACAAAGTGGGCGCATTGGGTGATGTTTGCATGTGTAAGGGAGTCGGAAAGCCATAAAGCCTACCCCCTCTTGCACCGCTACGAGGATTTGAGGCGAGAGAAATCAAATAAACCCACCGTGCATTGAGTGCAATCTTGATTTGCTGCTTTTGTCAGAGAAAACAGCCCACACAGATCCCCAGGAATGCAACGAGACACAGATACCGCATGCATCGGGGATAGTGGAAGTTCCTTCTACCTCTAACAGAAACTCTCATATGGGTGAATAAGAGCGTCAATTAGCCTGCGCCGCTTAAAAGGAGACGAAATGTTCGACATTGCCGTGATAGACTGTTCCTAGGGACACACACGTTCGTTCAATTGATGTATTCTTCACACTTGGTTTGGAACTGTTAAGCGTAACAACAAAAAACAACAATAAGCAGCAACCGAAATTGACTTAGACGCGCTACTCATCATTGAGACATTTTTGTGCGCTGTCGGTAGCGATCACAACAACTGCACCTATGTGCACAGTACATACGGTCTATGAAACAGTCATACGCTGGCGTACCTGGTATCGGTCACTCACACGTATGTGAGGTATGTGGCACCTTATGAGAGCATCGCCCAGGACGTCTTTTGAGACTTGATGAAGCGCTGTGTCTTTCCCTCAACCGCATCTACGGTGTACGCTGCCTCACCCTCGTCTCTCCATGGGTGATAGGGATTGTCGTAGTAAGCGGAATACATTTTCTGCTCCGCCTCTTCCGTGCGCGCCGCGGCTTCCATCTGAATTGTCTGAAGCGCTGGCGGCACGTCGCCCAAGACGTCACTCTCAAGAAATCCGCGTTCTGGCAACTGAGCGCGGATGTGCGGTGGTAGCATCATCAACTTGTGGGTGTACATCTCATCTTCGAGTTGCATTAGTGCACCTTCTGTTATGACAAGAGTATCATGCGTGAGAGCGTCATATGCATTAAATCGATTGATTGGTATGGGGTTTTTTTGACCCTTTGGACCTTTTGTGCGTGCCTTGGAGGAAGTACGGTTGTAGTCGTAGGGCTCATCGCATAGTAGAGTTGGTCGAACCAGCTTGTTGCGTCCATTAAAAAAGCTACCAAAGAAAAATGCACGATCGTACTCACTGCTCGGTGTCAGTCGCGAGCCCCCGTCCATAAAGAGCGCGCCACCACCTTTGTGACGCACATCCCAACCCATAGTGCGACAAAGCTGCAAATAAGACTCCTGCGTGGGTTCTGGGAGGGTCAGACGCTCCACAATTTGAAGTTTACCCTGTAGCATCTTGAGCGTGACGAGCATGCGATTACTCTTGCTCCACGTCTTCACATCCATTGTTGGCATTAGCATGTTCCACGGCTTTACCGGCTTTGAGTGCGCGCCCCATGGATGCGCATGGTTTTTGCGATCACCAACACGCGCCATGCCCATACCAGTGTTCGGCCAATTCTTCTTGGCTTTTCGCCAAATTTCGCGGTTCTCGTAATCCCACTTGCTGGAAAAATTTTGGCAGCGAACAAGCCAGTAGCTCAAGTTTTTCGCCATTTCCTCCACTTCTGGATACAAACCAAAAATAAAGGGGTCTAAATCGCGAGTGTGGGTGACATTATTGGCCAGGTCGAACACAGGCACCACGATGCGTTGCTTCATCGTGCCCACCGTGTACACTATAGGCTTTGTTGTCTGAAAGTGCGGCAGCTCCGGCAGCTCGTGCGTGAAGTACGGGTGCGGCCGCTGAGGAGACGGAAAGTACGGTGAGACCGGAGGTCGGGTGATAGAGTTCTCCGGATGAAAAAGCGGGAGCGGGTGCGCACCCGAAAGTATCTGATGCGGTCCCTCATACATGAAGTCGACTTCATCGCGCGGCGCCACATCGTGCACGCCTGATGAACGACTGTCATACATTGCCCTGAAGACAAAGCACCGCAAGGGTGCTGAGGGCATGACGACGGGGGTTGACAGGCGTCGCATCTGCGCTAAGCGGTACAGAAGCAGCTCAGACAAAAAAGATTAGAGCCACTGAACTCACTTGTCAGTGCGGGGAAAATAGAAGTGCTTTTATGTGAGTTGTGTGTGTGTGTGTGTGTGTGTGTGTGATGTCAAATGAAGCTCTCGAAGGAGACCAATAGAACGGAAAGGACAGTCGGTGGGTTCAGGAGGTCAGCACACCTCTGTTGATACCATTTCAAGCTGAGAAAGAAAGGAACCGCATAGTGGAGATGTACATCCCCAGAATGTAGCGAACCATGGTGCGCTATAGTGTGAAACCAGCACCCGTTATTACCTGCTAGTAAAGCAAGCATGTGATAGGGAAACCGGGGTGTAAATTAGAAGAATATAATTGCCAGTAACGATATATATTTCTTTTCGGTGAAGATGCAATAATGCCATTGTGTGACTACACACACAAATACAGGCACCAGCTTACGAAAAAAAAAAAATTGAGTGAGCAGACCACTGATGCACCAGTCCATAGATACACGGAAGCAAGTGTTTTCCAAGCTAACCACTGGTGTCGGTTAATTCCCGTGGTGCATTATATACTGGCCACACCACAGTACCAAGTAATAACGTGTGCCAGCAAAGGCGCCTCTCGGCGGTGAGCCATTACGCATCGATTGCTTTTGATGTCTGTGAGCTGTTCATATGTTCTCTCTACTGCGTTTGACGTCATATCTACACACCTTTCGTCGACTTTCCTCGCCAACCGAGAGTGGTCAGGGGTAGTTTCTGCTGTAGAGCAGTTGTGCCTTCAATTTTACCAGTGCCTGCTCGGCCTGCCCGCTAGAGTATTGGGTCACGCTGTGGGAAGCAATCACCCCATGCCTCACACCGTGGAGTTGCGGGTACAGAAGCAACCCCTTCAACACCTGAAAATCAAGCTGGGAAACGTGAGAGCGATCCACCGTAGCTGGAAAGATAACCCGAAGAGCCCTAGTGTCGTAGGGGAGGAAGACTCTCACATCTACACGTTTGCTCACCAGTTAACCATGGTGCCCCGTTACTAGTATGACTATGGTGCCCCGGTTTATTCCCTGGGAATCTAGTGAAGAGCCCATTATATAGGTTCCAGGTTGCAAAGCTGGCGCACTGCGACAAAGTCCTGCACTCACTCTGCCACACCTCTCTGCCGGCCTTTGAACTCCTGTTTATGATCACAGAGACACAGATGCTCAGGCAAGCTGAAGGACAAGCAAGCACGTAGAGAAAAACTAAATCGAAAAGGGCAGCCATGGAGAAGAGATGTCGCAGCTACACACCATCTGCTCATTGGAGTGAAAAGCATCTAGGTGACCTGATTTCACAAGACGAGCTTCTGCTGGTGCGAGATGTGCGGATTCATAAAAAACCCTGCGGTTGCTCAAAAGAGATGGTCTTTTCTTATAACGATCACATAACAAACTTTACGGCATGGAGGAAAGCGAGTGCTGTTCGCCAGGAGCTTCCTCTCAGCTTCCCTTTCAAGCAATTTGCCAGGTTAGCAAGTTGTTCTCATCGACAGGCAATCTCGGTGATGAAGCGACAGCGCAAAAGTTCAGCATATATACCCATCTCTCTCAAAAGAAGTAGTAAGAAAACCTGAAGGAAGTACATGCGCATATGCCACGTTACTACAATCAGTGAAGCTCGGAAATAAACAGCCTGTTGAGAACAACCGTTTTTCACAACCTGTTGTGGGGCGGTCTGCATGGGAACTGTGTAAAACAGTGATCCACATAGAGCAGTCCGCGAGCAAATCAGCTCTTGACGATTAACATAACAGAATAAGAAACTAGTTGTAAATGTGGAAGTCAGGGATTTGTGGCTACATCAGCAGTCTACTTACGGTAAAAGAAAAAGGCTCGGCGAATCATACAGACCCCTGTTCATGAAGGAAAAGGGGCTTACTGCTCGGGCTGCTTCTGGGGACACAGAAAACACGTACCCCTGAACTGTGAGAATCAGGACCACAAACTCATGAATTACTCACGCGCGTTGTCGCAATGCGAAGCTTACATGAAACTGTGTACACGAATGCAGGTTGCTCCTCTTTGTTTACTGCATTGCCTACTTTTTGTAGCGGTATTTTTTGCGCTTCACACTAGTTCATGACATCAGCTAGTGCCGAAATTGCGAAGAGGCTTACTGCAATGTTCGAGATAACTCCATCCCGAAAAGCCTCGATTGCTCAGCAATCGAGGTTGTGGAGAAGTGGAATATATATACTCTACAAAAGTGAAATGAATGGATGAAGGGAGGAGAGTAAAAACATTCATAAGCACTCTCCCCGGGTGTTGCATAACTAATTGCCACGATTTGTCTCACCACATATATTGGGCAGGTTTTTTTTTTCCACACACATGCTGCACGGCTTTCACATGGTGGAACCGGAGGCTCTGCACCTGCCTCCTTTGTTATGTTTCACAGGTGCAACAGAAGCCCATCTGTCATCTGCTTTTGTCAACCGGAAATTAGAAGAGGTGAACTCTGGCGAGATGTAGGTGTCTAGGAGGCGGCAGTCCAGTGCTTTCACTATTACTTCTAGGGTTTGTTGCGCAGGGATCGATGTACGACCACAATCGCTCACAGGACCTTTTTTTCCCGCGGTCGTTTATGCATAGCGTTTGCAGCCCATTATTCAATTGACGAAGCAACGAACTGTATGTATTTGAATATATATATATATATGGCTCAGTTTTCCGTTTCTCCGGCGAAAGCAGTTTATTTTCGCACTTTTAAAACTTGATCGTGTCTTAATACCGCTTTCTCTTCCGAAACTTGTGCGCATTGCCCCTCACAGACGCAGCTCTAATACTAGCCATGTGCTGATGGCAGGCGTATTGCAGCTGAAGCGACGGTGAGCTCTATACGGCGCGCACAGGCCAAAAGGAGGATTCAAGTCAACCTTAGCGGCAGCCTGAGCCCAGCACAGTAAAAAACAAAAAAAACAGTCGTACAGCCAAAAAGATAGGGGCATTTTTTGTGTGTGTAGTTGCATCATTCTGCCATGAACTGATCAGTACGCCAAAGGCAAACAGACAATTCCTGAGAAAAATGAGAGAAAAAAAAACAGACATTACTGTGTGAGAAAAACGATAACGCACAGTATGGAAAAAAGAGTCTCGTGTAAAAGATGCTTAAAAAAAAAAAAACGGTCTTATTGAAACCGTAGATATTCGAAACAGGAAAACTATTCGCGCTTCCGCTCCGCCCTGGCTTTGATAGACTTATGTGCGCTTAACATCTTTTGAGACACATAATCTGTGGGTAACGCGCACGCAATGGCCTCAATAATGGCGTGATTTCGGTGGCCTGGAGTCAAAGGTACTGAGCCGATCTTGTCAAGTGTCTGATGTGCCATCTTGCCAGCGTTGACCATAAGGAAAGTTTCACGCGGTTTGCGAGAACTCACACCCTGGGTCATCTTGCTCACTACCATGTTTGGTGAAACGGCAAGGACGTCAATGCCAAATTCTTTCAGCTCGTAGTGGAGACTGGAGCCGAAAGAAATGTTGAACGCCTTTGTACCTGCGTATGTGCACAGAAGCGGTGCAGGAGAAACTGCGGACACTGAGCCCAGCATGACGATGGCGCCGCACCTCTTTGCTTTCATTTTCGGCACCACATACTTCGTCATGCGAACACAAGACTCACAGTTCACTTTGAGAAGACGGAGGTCTGTGTCGAGATCCACCTCATCAAAATAGTTTGTGTAGTTGTAGTTGACTCCGACGTTATTCACGAGCACAGCAATGTCAATCTTGTCGAGCTCCGCAAACATATCATTGTATTGCTGAGGCGTTGCCGAAGCGAAATCAAAAGAAATCGCTTTGCCCTGCACCCCCGCCTGTTTCAGCTCCTCCACAACACTGTCAAGCTTTGACTTCGTGCGCGCAATCACGCAAACGTTGAAACCGCGGCGGCCGAGATCGATAGCCATGGCGTGACCTATACCCTCGCTGGCGCCAGTGACGACAGCCCAGTCACCGGCTTTGCTATAGCGTTTCTTCATATTGACTGAGGTAAGGTAGTTGACTTTCACGAACGTTATAAGTTTGAAAGCGACCACGCTTAGGGCTATGGCGCCCACAATTGAAAGAAAGCCCATGATCATGGTGCAAAAGGTCGATGAACAATATTTATGCTGAATAGTAGCGTGACAAAGTTTTGCAGAAAGTCTCTTTCTACGATGAAATTCGAGTGCGAAAAGGATAATACAGAAAGAAGCGTGGGCCAGAGAATTTCAATGAGAGCAACAGGGGTGAGAGGGGAGATTCATAGCCGAGTTTTTCAGTCAATAGAATGCACAGTATGACAAATGTTCACACCGGTGTTATCCGGGGGTAAAGAGAAAATAGTCTTTTTACTTCCCATGACGCCAAGTCGACAGTTTTTTCCTCTGCAAGCCTCGTGCATCTGGAATTTACGGTGTCTTTTCGATGACAAAAGACCTCGATCCCACTCCTGTATGGGTCTGTCACAAAATCTCTCGCTGTGCCGTACGAAATTAACCCAGCTGTGTATGACGAAGCCTGCAGCAAGCCCACCCTGTGGTGCACCTGCGGGGGTGGACTCACGCCAGGGAAATGGCATCACCGTGGCAAAGCCCCCACGTCGCAGCACACCACGTGATGGCGACCTTTCAGGCGCCTCGAGCATGCCAGCAGCGGGCAATGAGGGCCGGGGAAGATACGTTCAGGCATCTTCGAGACACGGCGTGTCGCGTACATGACACAGATGTGCTCATTGTCACGGCGGACTACACCACAGCGTCACGCAGAACCTGGACACCCCACATCGGTAGCGATAAATAGCTTAGCAACGGCCCCGACGTACAGACACCACTACACCGCTACCGAAAGGCGTGGGGCGGCATCGGCAAGAGGACGATTGGCCTCCCCACAGTGCGAGGAGCCGGGCCCACAACACCGCACCACGCTGAGGTGCATCCCCCGCCCCCAGACACACACACACAGCAGAAGCGCATGCGTAGAAGCTTGGCAAGCTGAGGGGGGGGGGAGGTCGACAGAGGAAACATTCTCTATTTACGTTTGCTTATCGATGGGCAAGACAAGCTGCTCATTTTTTTTTAAGGAGAAGAACGGAAGAAATTCTTATTGTACTTGACGTGAAAAGTGGTTTTTTATCTCAGTCGTTTGGAGGTGGATAGCGTTAAACTGGAGATACATTTCGGCAAACGGGTGCACAGCATGACTATTCTTGGGCTGCCGAGGATGAGAGGAGACTATTTCAGGACGGCGGAGGTGTGTGTGTCTGACGTGGTGAGGTGGGCAAAGGAGGATGCTGTTGATGTTCTCGAATCTGGGACTACTAAATGTCAATGTTTCGTTTCATCTGGGATATTCCTCAGCTGCAAGTTGACTGCACAGGCAAGCGATCGCACTGTGAACCCAGTGGTTATACAAAGATTCTACTACTGAAGTGTATGTGTGTTTCTCAATGCATTATGGAAAAGACCAGGGTGAAGCGAATCGCCTCATGAAAAGGTAAAATTGAGGAAACCTGAGCAACCTAAAGGGCTGCTCTTAAACGAACTGCTTGACATTGATCGATGACGAGGGCACGGCTTTGCGGCTTCTTGTCAAGTACCACCTGTTTCACCACGCTTGAATTCAAGCTATTCAATTGTTACTCTGAATTCGCATGGCCACCTTGCAGTCGTATCTGTGATCGTTGATGTGCATGGTGGTCTCTGACCTACTCATGAACCATGTAATTAGGCTGAGGACAACAGCGCTCCTATCTCCATTGACATTATTTAAAATCTATTTCAAATGTTTAGCACCAAATGTATCTGATCTGACCTCACCACCTGATGGCACTTTTGTTGCTCACTGAGGTGCGTCAGTTTCAAGAGGGCGAGTTGCGCACCTCATTCTCGCAGCGGCGTCAGCTCATGCTTGCTTCTCTTTCCCCTGCTGCGCGAAAACTGACTTTGGTTACTGAAGGCCTCTCGGTAGGATCTGTGTCCTTCCGCAATGCGGGGGCTGAGATGAATATTGGAATCGTTGCTGAGGTCCCACCACCTCCTGTCGGTTGGTGGTATCACTCGGGCACTGCTGCAATAGAAGCATATAATGCCCCTTTCTGTGCTTGCGGGACTATTTTTGCGATCAAAAGTATGTGGCCAATGTGCACAGTGACACGAATTGCGCTCACAAGCGATGGCGAAGTTGATGCGGCGGCGCAGAGGCAAATACTAAACACATTGAGCTTTCTTCAAAACGAAGTATTATCGCTGTCTCTAGAAAAGCTGGACTCAGAGAACTATGATTTCGATTTTTCCCTGAAAGCGTTACAGTCGCTGCAACTTCAAGGTTGTGATGGCGGCGTTGGTAAATGGGTGAGCGCTCTAAGCTCAAAAGCGGAGAGAGTAGAAATCACAGACTGCTTCTCGTTCTCCGACGCTGTTTTCGCAACCACACCAGCCACTGCACTGCGGCGCCTGGTTTTGGATAACACAAACGTTTCGGTGTCTTGTCTCGAAAAGGTGAAATGCTCAGCTTCGCTCCAGATGCTCAGTCTGATGGGTTGCCGCTCAATTGATTCCCTGCAAGTAGGCGCTTTCCCAGCATTGCGAGTTCTTATCCTGGGCCGGACTTCAATTTCCCAGGATACGCTGGATGATGTCCAGAGGTGTGTTCATTTGAAGATGATCAACCTGGCTGGGTGCGTAGATATAGACAATGTCAACGCGTTTGCAGCTTTAAAGGACCTCCGAGAGCTTTTTCTCCATGAAACAGGCGTTACCAATTCTGGTATTACAGGACTCGCTAGCTGTGAACGACTGGAAAAGATCAACTTAGGTGGTTGTATTTATATATCCGACGTGAACCATCTGGGGTCTTTGCCAAACCTTTTGGAACTTCATCTTTGGAGCACCAAAGTAACGAATGCTGGGATAGCTGCTCTGGGGCTGTGCCACTCACTAGTGGAGCTTGTTTTGGACAACTGCATACGAATTAGTGATGTCTCGTCGCTTGGGCATTCGCAATCAATTCGATGGCTTTCACTGATTGGAACAGAGGTTGATGACCGAGGTGTGAGGGAGCTGCTACATTGCCCCAAGCTGGAGACTTTGGCCCTTGGAGGAACTCGGATTCCTAACCCACCGAAACTCTGGAAGCACGAGGCTATCGTCCAATACCTTGAAAGCCTTGCATGATGACTGATCTGAAAGTTGTGAAGTTTATGCGGCCTTTTGAGTTTTGTTACTATGCCATCATAGAAAAGCTTATTGTTTTTTCAAGAATATATAATGCTAAAATTTTTATTTATTAATAACTACAGTTTTTTTTTTGCTCTTCACGAAACGGAGAAAAAACGAGTGTGCCGCGGTGTATCAATTAACATTCAGTTCTGAAGACCTAGGGATTGCAATTCATTTCTTTCATTTCGACAATACTGAGTAGAAGCCTTTGAGAGGTGATGTTTCTCATTTAAGCTGAAAACTAGCGGAATTCTTCTTCGTACACCGCTTTGGTTGTTTCTCTACTTGTGAGAGAAGGTTAACCTTTTCGTTACGAGTGCCTTGTGGGAAATAAGTGTGAGTTTTCATATCCTATGAGTTATTATTATAGACTTTTTTTCTCTACCTTAATTTACGTTCACCTATAAAGGTCTTCTGTTCACTTGCTTTTTCGTACTCAGCGAAAAGAAAAAAAATGCTAACACCACCTTTTCCCAAGCAGCAGCTTCCGATCCGTGCGCTCCTGGCAGTAACTGATGGTTTTCAAAGATCACTGGGTGAGCTCAGAAAGTCAGATGGCTGTATAGCTTCATGTTTTCTTGTTGCCTCATATCACTTTGTCTCTTTTCATCCCGTAGCATCTGGAAGGTACCCTCATGTATGTGATACTCTGAATTGTAACTGAATTAACTAAAGCTCAGCGGTACTTGAACCACCATAAAGATGGGGAACATCATCTCCTTTTGTCCTGAGCCTCTGCATGGACTAATGAGCTCATATGGTATGGGGGCGATTTCTAGCGCGCATCCACCTGGGGTGATCGTAAACTGCACAGAGTATTCTGCGGTTAAATTGGTCGGTGAAGGTGGATACTCTTTCGTCTATGAAGGTCGAAATAATGCCACCGGTGAGCGTGTCGCTTTGAAGCGGTGTGTGCTTACAGAGCCTGGGCAGCAGCAGGGATCCCTTGACGAGTTGAGTGTTCACCGTGATCTCTCTCGTAGTGACAACATAGTGACATTTCTTGACTCTGAAATAGTGTACCGAGCGGGAACACCACTGCCAGAAATATGGGTCGTTATGGAGTACTGTGACGGTCCCTCTTTGCAGGAGTATATAAACATGCGACTGCAGTCTCCTCAGCCCTTCTTGATGCGTGAGGTATTCGAAATTATCGACAATCTTGTGCACGCGATTGGTCATTTGCATTCCCAGTCGCCACCTGTTTCTCACTGGGATATCAAGCCTGACAATTTTCTGTTTACCTCTACAGGGCGGCTCAAGCTGTGTGATTTTGGAAGCGCAACACGCCTGTTTTATGCACCTAAGACCGCGGAGGAAGTTACTGTTGCCGAGTCAGAGCTGGGGTCAAAGATGACGCTTCTTTACCGTTCACCGGAATCACTAGACTTGTGGTCGAAGGACCGTGTCGACACGAAGGCTGACATCTGGGCGCTTGGCGTCATCATATACGTTCTGGTCTTTCGCGAGATGCCTTTCGAGGCAAATCCCTTGGATATTATGTCTGGAGTACCCAGGAGATATAGGAATGGAGAGGAGGTTAGATGTCCTGCCGAATTGAAGGCACTCATGGACGTGGTGCTCACTCGTATGCTAACGAAAAGACCTACAGAGCGCGCTGATATCTTTTCCATTTCTGAAGAGCTCGAATGTATTACACAACTTCCGCCGTTATTGCGCCCACGACCTGGGTTCCAAAGTGCACAGAGACCACGCTTCGTGTAGTGAATGAAGGTCTTTGCAGCTGTAGATAGCTCCAAACTGTCGTGAGAACCTCAGGTGTTTTATTTTTCCGTCTTTCGCATGAACTGCAAAGGCCGTTCCGAACTTCACGCTTATTCCTGCTTGTGCCTCTGTATGTTGCAAGGTGAAAGCACTGTTTGTGGTTGCTACCTTTCTATCTGCGTACTGGTAGAATACTACTCGTAAGTAGTGTCTTTTTTTTTCGGTGATTGGAAAATAGCCGTTGCTGACAAGAGAATGTGATTAAGGAAGACTGGTGAAAGATTTTTGCTTGGCTATGGGTCATGTTAAAACCCCAGAAATTTGGTTTCTAGCATATTCCTGTGTTGTGAAGTTTGTGTAAATTTCAAAACTCAACCGGCCCTCTATAAAGACCCGTTACACACTTCAAAGAAATGTCCTAGATGTCTTAGAGCGACGACCACTCAAGGACTTTTGGCATCGCGTCTGCCTCGAGATTTACTTTTTTTTTCATTCGCTTTTCACCTCCTCCAGGCAAGCAGAAGATTGATTGATGCATACCAGCCGTGTCAACGCCTCGTGCATCATGTTGACGATAGTGTTTCTCAGTGCGGCAGGCCATGCGTACTCAGCACCATCCAAAACCACATCTATGTATGTGTGTGTGTTTGAGCGGGTGAGCTCTAGTCCCGACTTCTGTTCGTCGTAGGCTGATCATCAGCTCACACCAGCTCGACAGTTATCACTTTTAGGAGGTTAGGGGGACCTGAGACCGCCCGCATTAATGGTGCTAGACTTTGTTGTGACGTTGGTGTCGATTTTTTCAGTATTTCTATGATACGTATAAAGGGGGGCAAATACGATTCACCTGTGTTAAGCAGAGATTCGGTTTGTTGGCGGTCCGTCTCGATGGTCAGGCTGTGTCAGGAAGGATTCTATATACTCATCATGTCGATCTTTCATGTTTTTTTTTTTTAGATTGGTGCTCTACTATCTCTTCTCCGTTGGTCGAATAACTTTTTGTGCTACACTCATACATTTAGTCACGTAGCTTACTTCACTGCTGGTTTAGGCAAGTTTGTAAAGGAGACATATAGCTGTGTTCTGGTTGAAAAGATGGGAGACAATATGGCTGAAGACACTCGCGGTCTCTCTGCCACGATGCTTGAGAGAAATCTTGAATTTCGTCGATTTTCGGACCGGATGAAGACCTTGCGGCGTGTGTTCGCAGTGAAATCAAAATTAGACGGTACACTACGCGTGATCGAGCTACCATCTGATGATAGGGAATTCGTAGAAGAGGATCTTAAACGAGAATGGCTGAACTGCTGCTTTCGAGAGTATCTCGAGAGAAGGCAGCTCTTTGAAAAACGCTTTCGAAATCGGACTCAGTTGATACTGTGTATTCTTGCTTTCCTTGTACCTTTTCTCGCTGCGTTGTGGTACATGTGGCCCCTCTGGCGAGTACTGTTTGACGTTGAGGCAGATACTCACAGGAAAGTTTTGGAGGTTTCTCCCACAGCTACAACCGCTGAGATAACACGGGCCTATCGTGCTATGATGAAGCGTTGGCACCCAGACCACAATCCGAATTGTGGTCCGTTTTGCCGAGAAAAAGTAGAGGCTGTAAAAGTGGCATATAATGTACTACTCTCACGAGGTGAGCATCGTACCACCCTCGCAAACGACTATCAAGAGAGTCTCTCAACGCTTCGCTCCTTTTTGGCGTTCGAAGGGTTGCAAATGTCTGGGGAAGCAGCGATGAATATTTTTGCGATATTGCAGCGTCTCTTCCCCTGCAGCGCGAGGAGAGGCGTCACGCTAAGGATGGCGTGTAGCGTTGCCACTTTGGTCTTTTGCATGCTGTACGAGATGCTCTTTGCAAGCGGTTTGAACATATCTACGGTGATTCAGTTCTCGTACTACATCTTGTCAGTTGCCAAGGCTTCTGCGCAGCAGCAGGTGATGGAGGATCTGCAGCGAAAATCCTACTTTGACGTTATTCTCGATGCTGCACTTCTCTTAGGCTGTGCGACCGCTGCAAATATTACAGTCTGGTGGAGGGAAGGTGCCGCATTGACGATAGAGAATCTCTTCCGTATGCTGTATGGCAGCGTCTACGTTCTCTGGTTTCTGAACAAATTTGCGCCTAACGTGCACGACAATTTTGTGATGCGAAAATATTCCTTGCCTCTTACGTATATAGACATGAAAAAGATGAGATTCTCGTGGGCTCGTTTTGCAGCAAGTCAACTGATGTTTCTCGTTGGCGATCTGTTCGTCTTCACGTGTCGCATCTCCAGCTCGCATCGTGTGGTGGTGTACGTTGCTCATTTCGTCTCTCTTTGCCAGTTTTGGATGTTACCATGGGATCCGCCAGTTGCGAGAGGGGGTGCGAGCGCAGAAGGTACAACTTATCGAGTAGAGGAGCCGATAGCGCCGACCGGAGCGAGTGCAAGCGCTAGTGTAGCTCAATCGGCCGGAGCCAAATCCATACAGTCGGCACAACAAATCAAATATGTGAAGTCTTATATAACAAAGGAAGAACTTAATCTCTTTGTCGACCTCGACGAAGAGGACGTTGGGTGGATGGATATTGTGAGTACTAAATACCATTCGCTTCTCCTTTCGCTTGGCGAAAAACACAGTCGGCAGCGTGACCTGCTGGGAGCTTCTGTCTGTCTCGCACCCAGTGCCGACTTGCAAGAAATCGTGCTGCTAGCTTTCGTTCCAGCCGCTGGTACATCCATGCCTGTCCTCAAGGAGGAGTACCATGTTCTCGGTAAGGTGCGTGACCCGGAAATGAGTCGACTGTTGGCAGTCGAGTGCGGCCCGAAAGCTATGTTCCCTCTACGCTCCAAATCGCAGTGGAGTCTGGATTTCGCACGTGTTGAATACTCCAAGCTTCTTGGCCCTAAGGCCCCTTGGACGACGTCGCAGTTGTGGCGCAAAGGTCGTTTGGGTACTCAATCTTCAGTTTGGAGAGCGCAAGTGATGATGGCTTGTGCGATGATGGGAGTTGCGTTTCTATGCGCATTTGTTGCTCCCTCAGCAGAGTATACAGTTAGGTGCTCCAAAGGGATCGACAGTTCTCTTCGTCCACAGTTGTTCGCCCGATTTTTGGACACTTTGCCACCAAATCATGTTGTGAACGCTTTGTCAGCAGGTCTGTTAACTATGTCACAAATTCCTTTGTGCACGCTGGACTGGTGGGACGCAGGTGCTACGCTGGGTTTCGTTCGTGGCTGATAGTACATGCACTTATACGAAAAACATACATACATACGCATACACACGCACACGCAGCCGCAGTATTAAAGAGGGAAATGGTTGCTTGACAGCTCCGCTTACATGGGTTAGGTCGACTCACCGTCTTCCGGAGGCGGTTGAGCAACTGAGGACTCCTGCTTTAAGGCACACAATCGCACAGCTAATTGGTGTCAGCGCAAGCAACTCCTCTTTCCTGTTTACCTCCTGGAATGTGCTTTACGTCAGGCAATACACTCTGTTGCTAATCTAGAGGGGAAAGGAAAACATTTTCTCGATTATGCTGGAAATACCAAAAGGTGTACATTGAAAGACTCCTCCGTTAAATTTTCTAGAAATATCAAATTCTTTCTATCGCTTCTTCTTGATTTATTTTCGACGCCTGAATTTTTGTGCCACTGTGGCTTCCTTGACAGTAATTGAAGTTTCCGTGCAAGTGAGCTCTTCTTTTCTCCGTTGGGATGTTGCCACAGGCACTTTGGTTCACATTCAAGGTTTATCACAGGTGTTCTAATGGCTGACACAGAGAATCGACAGACACGCGACGGCCCAAGGGAGGAGGGGACAAGCGTCGTGTCTTTGGTGTTGAAAGCGCTCCCCTACATCGTTTTATTTTTTTTGGTCACCAACATGTCTGGAAAGGCACCGACGAGGACTATGGAAAACACGCTATCAGTGCATTCTAAGACACCGGCATCGCCGTCCTCGCGGTCAAACCTGCGTCCCCTTGCTCGACCAGGGGATATTTTCCAAATAACGCTTGATACGGATCCGCCCTTGTTTGAGTCCGTCAAAATTGAGAGGCTTTTCTTCAACCACGCCGCTTTGGAGGCAGCGAACGTCAGTGTAACAATTCCTGTCAACCTGGAGCGGTGTGTGATGGAAAATTGCACGGTAGCTCTAAGGGTACGTTGGTCTCTGCGCAACTACACGTTTTCTTCGTCAGCACCCCTTGTTCGTTTTTTCCGAGATTCCACCGGGCAGAAAAAATACCTCTTTGGTAACAACATAGAGGGCGAAGACATGAATGCCAAAGCTGCAGATAGCTTTGTATATAATCAGTACTTTCAACCACAGGTAACGCTGAGTCCTGTCGTGTTTTTCGACTATCCACTTCCAGAACCTTATTTGGAGTTCACCCCCGTGGTAGAGTCTCTGCCCGGATTTTACGGCCCGTCACTCTACATAAATAACTTCTGGGTACTGCGCGAGCACCACATGAGGCTGAATGCGAGCAGCGCATCTCAGTCTCTTAACCTTACCGTGCACCTTTCGCCACTGTCGCTTACAAAGGCTCTTCTCTACACCCAGCTGGAAAGTATGGCGACCCAAGCAACATTTGGCCGTCCAGCAGCCTCCGATACAGAAGAAATGAAGAGGATGATGCTGGATGTGAGTACCAAGAGTCCGATCCTCTTGGTGGTCACAGCATTTGTGACGCTGCTGCATTCCCTGTTCGAGTTCCTCGCCTTCTCCAATGACGTGAAGTTCTGGAAAAACCGTAAGAACTTCCGGGGACTCTCCCTTCGTAGCGTTGTCATCAACTGCTATTTTCAGTCCATTATTTTCCTATACCTTCTTGACAGCCACGACACTTCCTGGGCTGTGCTTGTTCCGGCAGGGATGGGTGTACTCATGGAGTTCTGGAAGCTTGCAAAGACGCTGCAGATAGTGAAAGTAGAAGCATCGGCCCAAACAGCTCTCGAGAAACGCGTTGTTGCAGGGAGGAAAGGGACGTGGAGAATAGCCGGTTACGAAATCGGTTTCAACGGCTCATACGATTCTCGGACACAGAAATACGACAACGTTGCAGTTCGGTATCTCCTGTACGCGATGATTCCGTTGCTTACGGGATACGCTGTCTACTCCGCTTTTTATAAAACACATCGCAACTGGTACTCGTTTCTCATTTCCACACAGGTTCAGTTTATATATACATTTGAATTTGTGCAGATGACTCCCCAGATTTTCATCAACTACAAAATGAAAAGCGTCGGCCAGCTTCCGTTGCGCACATTCATCTACAAAGCTCTCAATACTGTCATCGACGACCTCTTCGCTTTTGTCATCAAGATGCCCTGGCTTCATCGACTTGCTTGCTTTCAAGACGATGTTGTGTTTGCCATCCTTCTCTATCAACGCTGGATCTATCCTGTCGACAAGTCCCGCTTCGACGGCGAGAGCGGCGCAGATATGGCAGAGGAAAGCGCTTCTCCGAGGGGAGCAGTGGAGGCCGATAGGAAAAATAAATAGTCCCGTATCGTGCCCCAACTCGGCGCGAGGCCTGTGTTGCTTGCTGTTTTATCGTACATTACAGTTTTACGGAGTACGTATGTTCCTTGCCAGCATGCGAATCGCTGGATTGTTGGCAGTGTTGGAGCTGCAGATAGCCACTGCATACGTGGCCTACCTTCTCTGCTGTCACCTCGATTTACTCATCCATGTGCTCGTTCCTTTCCTGTCAACGTGGAAAGGGCACTAGTTGTGGTGCCAGCCCTGAAAAAGGACATATGACTACCAGGGCCCTCGGCAAAGGTAGGATACAAGTAATATATGAGGGATGTGTTAAAAGTTTTGACTCGAGTTTTCACGGGGGTGGGTGGGTGGAGGGGCTCTCTTTCTCTCTCTGCAATGGTAATCATGAGGAGGGGGGGGGTTCAGGGAGGCTCACTGGGTAGAATCGTTTGAAAGGGATGCGGAGGGTGACCAAAGTGTTTCTGTGCCCTACTACCTGTCATACAATGGTTCCTGTTGTCGCCTCTTAGAGGAAGGACGAGGCGCTAAACAGTCGAAGAGCGGCTTCTGCTTGACTTTATTCATTTTTTTCATGCTCTCCCTTTGACACGTATTCGACGCGTACGCCGCCGCCCGGCTTAGTAGACATCGGCAGAAGAGTGACGCACCCTGGTGCGGCGGGTCCTGCAACCTCAAACGCAAGAAGTCCGATGTTGCTACAGGCATGTTGAATGTACTGTTTGGCTCAGGTTCATAACCCAAGCGACGGGCGTTTTTTTTTGTTGTTACTCTGCTACATACTTCTTCCCGGTACCTGATCCCCCCTCCCTTCCTCACGAGCTGTATTCAATGTCCTTCAAGGAAGGTGGGTGATTCAAACAGTTAGCTACATCGATGAACCCTGAGTACTCCAAGAAAAGCATTTGGCAGAAGATCCTTGAGGAGATCTCTGTTCAGCAGAGCTTGATAGAGTCTCTTCTGCAAGCAGCAGCAGAATCGAGGAATAGCAACGGGGTTGCATCAGAGGATCCCTGTACATCTTCTCCAAGTGTCTGTGCACCGATTCAATCGGGATGGAAAGACGCATCTCGATCAGCTGTTACCAGAACACTGATTTCTCCTAGTCCAGTGCGACCGACCGCGAGGAGCTACTACAGCAAAGGCTCAGCGTTACTAACATTGGACCATGACGGGTTTACTTTGGGCGTTGAGGAGAACGCCACAGCCCACTCGGCCTCGAAATCCAGAGGGGTCTCCAAGGCGGTCGAATCTCTTCTAAGAGAGCTCTCAACGTCATCTTGGTCTAGCGATGACAGTGGATCGAATGTGCAGCTCGACCAGCGCGTTGATGCACCACGGAAAGCTGCCACAACGAACGCCAAGGTGGATTCACCAGGTCCCTTTTCAGGACGTACGGCTTTGGCGGTCTCAGAAGGCCACCGAGAGATGGCTGTCATTTCACAATTTTTTTTCAAGGCTACGCAGATTGTTTCACGCGAGTTTGCGTTGCGCCAGGAAATCGTCTTTAGTGAATTCGCCGAGGTCACGGAGCTTGTATCAGTGTTTGTTTGCCGATTGACGATGACTTCACCGCCTCTGTGACATCGCTGCTTGAATACATCGACGGATAGTAGTAGCTGAATAGGTGGTCTGAGCACCATTTCCAGTTGCACACGGCGAAGGTAGAGAAAAACATCTACAGGAAGCACTGCTCGCACCCAAATTGATTCAGTTGCGCACTGTTACAGATCGTTCAACCAAGGGGCCCAATCACATACCGAAGAGGCGGCCCAAACGTTCCTTCGATGGCGCGCTGACGAGCGCCACGCTCAAGGCTCCCTGTGTTGTACCCTACAGGGATACCGCGTACGGGAGGGAGTGGCCCTCTTCATTTTATGCCATAGAAAAAATAATAATTTTAAGGACCGAAGTTGGTGTCGTGGACTGACAACTGTGTTGTAGGGCCTTTAGTATGTACTGCTTTCTTTGGTTACCGTATCTGTCGCACCGCTTCTTTTCCCTGCTCAACCCTGCCCCCTTTCCGTGTTTCCCCCCTTATCCCTTTGTCGAGCTTATTATTTATTCCATAAATATATACTTATGCTTCCCATTGTCACACTTGGTGGGGTTCTCGGACTGGTACCTCGAATTTTACGCCTCCCTCCAAAAAAAAAAAAAACTATACCACTAAGCAACGAGTAGGCACGGCGGTGCAGGTATAAGTACTACTCTTTTCGTGTGTGCTGTGCTGTACACTCCCTACAGGGTAGAGATCTGAGGGACTAAACACGAGGAAAGGAGCAACAGCTCAAAAAACATGCACGTGGAAATCCGTCTATGCGAGGTGGAAAAGAGCTGCATATTCGATTCACAATGCTTTTATCGTGTAAAGCAGCTACTGTCTTCTAACAACGCGCCAGGCAACGGTGGTGAGGGCTCTTCAAGGCGCGCTTGGAGCGGCGGTTCATTGCTGCGCCTTCGGCAAACATCGAATTTTGTGCCGGAGCTGAAGCTTCAGGTCGTAGTTGAGCGTCTCATTGAGATGGAGAGCAGGTGCTTCAGTGGGAAAATGGACGCGAAACAGCACGAGGCACGCGCTAAGAGTAACTGGAACAACAGCGCTGTCGGAACGACTTACTACAGTGCGGAGGTGAACGAGGTCATCTTAGCGTCCCTTCCCTCAGCTGCTGCAGATAGTATCGTGAAATTTCGTCTGCTGCAACTACCTCCACCGTTGGACTACGAAGCACAACAGATTGTCAAGAGGGTTATCGGCCATGCGGCCGTCAGTGCACACAGACACGACACCCCATTGTGCCTCGGTGTTGCAAAAATAAGCCTGAGGGAGCTGATGTCGGCTAGGAGAACGGTTCGCATTGCGATGCAGGCGAAGCGGAGCCTTGTGAGCAGCGTTGAGGCACACAACTTAGATACCTTGACCACGAATGCGATGTTTGGCCGGGGAGAAGGCAGTGGAAGTGCGGTGCTTTTTGTTCAGGTCAACGGCTACACATTTGAAAAAGTTCCCAGAGCGAATTCTGTGCTTAGTCAATGCCCCACAGATGCAGGGAAGCAGATACCCTCTGTCAAGGATTCTGACACACCAAGCGCACAGCGGCCAAAGGCTTCCAGCGAGACAACCGAGGGTGCGGTCGTTGGTATGGGTTCAGAGACACTCAATTCGCGAGCCATTCGCTCTGTGCTTCTTCCGTATGTTGCATTCATCGATGTATTCCTTCGCGGGGTCGATATAACTTCCTGGCGCGTCCCTCGCAGGACCGGGACGGCGCTCGCAGTGATTACCGTCGCGCTTTACTCTGACCTCCTCGACGTACTGCTCGTGCTGGTCACGGCTCTCGCCACCTTGTGCGGCATTCGGAATATTTCACTTCTGTACTCTGTGCCTGTGAGAAACTATACTCCTGTCCGCGCTTCAACGTCGCGTGTGGTAAACTACGGCCCCATTGATTTCCAGCCGTTTCTCTACAGTAGGGACAATGCTTTTTTGAACAGTTTGCTGCGTGCGCGCATTTTTTTTTCTCGTGGTCTGATGGAGGACACCTACTACGAGCTTGCTTTGGCTGCGCACCTGATGTGGCACAATCGCCGAGAGCTGGTCGCGTTCGGCTTCGCTGTGTCCTTCAGCTTTGTTTTCTTCTCCAAGGGGGCAGTGATAATTTTCATTGCACTAGGTGCCTTCACTGCGTACCCGCTCTTTCTCAATATCCCCAACAGGCGGCGACGAAGCCGAAGGAGGAAAATGTCGCTCTTCGAGTTTGCTGGTTGTGCCGCTAGGGCAATACGGGTTCCGGGGAGATCTCAGGTGGTACGGGTTATTCATGTGGCTGTAGTCCGCGCCAAAGATGCAATACGGTCTCCTAGGAGCAATTCAATCCCCAGCTCTCCTTCAGAGAGTCTCCAACATCAGTTCTTAAGCTACATTCGGCAGCGTAACAATTCGGTAGGGGTGAGGTCGCCAACAGAGAGATCAGAGCTCTCCTTGAAAACGCGAGAGAACAGCACACATATTGTGCACCGCCGAGCGCATACCATGGACGCGGACCCTTTACCCGACAACTCGACTAATTTTACAGCTACTCTCGATCGATTTCAGGCGTCTTATGCTATGCGCTATTTTGTAGCATTGTGTTTCTCTCCCTGCGCGACTGATTCGGTTGAGGTGGCGGCCACGACTGCTAGCTGGCGGAAGCCACCGTCCAACGCGGTTCTTCAGCGGCGTTTATGTGATCAACTGGGGCAGGCACGTATTCTCGCTGGCTTGCTGTCGGCGGCTTTGCCGCAGTCGACTGGAGCCCCAACAGGGGGTAGCATAGCTACGGTTGCCAGTCAGAACGCTTTTCTCTCTGACTTCAGGACGGCGGCAAGTTCACGAGAGATGCTGGGAGTATTTCAGCACTACTTCAATAGCACTTTGACGTTTCTTTTTTATCTGCGGCAGCAGTGGAGATTTCATTCCTACGTCACGCAGTCCATTGCGACAAGGTGTACGGCAGGCAGCATGCGCAGTGTGGGTGTCCTGGCCCGACTGGAGGACCTTATCGATGCTGGCGAAGATGACGGAGTCACTCGAGCCCTCATGGCGCGGGGCAATTCCATGCCGAGTGCGCCGATGGTAGGCAGGTTTAGCAGTAACAGTTCTGTCGAGGTGAGCGGGCGGGTGATGGCCCTCTATGCTGCGTACTTGCTACAAGGTGCGCGTCTTTCAGTGTACGTGTCTTCCAATGGATGCGCCACAGTGCTTCCGTTGCTTCCCCCGGGTAATTGTATGGAACGTTTCCCGCAGCCTAACCCATGTCCTCCTGATCTTTTGAACACATTGGATTCGGTGTGGCGTGGGGAGACTAACGGCACAGCAGAGAGTGAGAAGGAGGTATACTTCAACGCAGATGCCGTGCTGCAAATCATCACTGTTTACAAAGACTACTGGGAACGCGGGGGGAACTTGACTTCGACGCGAGCGTCGACACTTGTTGAAGGGAATAACGCTGGTGAAAGTCACTTTAACAATGCCCCGCCACGTAATTCTTTTCGAAACGCATTTGTATCTTTATCGCCGCCGTCCCGCCCCCAGAATATGTCGCGCCGCTCCACTTTCCACAACGCCCGCACTACGCCAAATTTGACGGCGGTTGTTGCTTGGCCAGGTGCGGCGTCCGCCAGCGCAGCACAGCCTCGCGGTGGCTCCAACTCGCCATCCCTTAACAAGGTAGGGGAAAGTAGAATTGATCTTACGCCGCTCCCCCCTCCCACCAACACCACTGCCGAGCGCACTGCTGCCCGTGCTCATTCAGGGATATCCGTTTCCTCCACAGCGGATCTCAGCTCGTTCTCTAACTGCGCTTGGAGCGATCCGCCCATCCTTGAGCAAACCCGAACCCGTGATGTACACGGGCAGCCATCAAGCATGCATGGATTTGGGGACAACTCTGCTGCAAGGCTTGGAGGCTCACGGGCAGCTGCTGTAAAAAGTGACGGAATGGAGCTATCAATTCCAAAGAGGTGATATCCTGGCTCACCGTAGCCTTTCTGGGCAGGCTTGCGATTTTCTATTAAGTTGTTTGTACTCGTGACGTGCCAATAGTCTCGTTGTGGATGTTTATATATATATATATATATATATATATATATATATATATATATATAGTAGTAGTCGCTCGTACGGTACGACTAGACACGCTGTCGCGTACCGACCGGTACCGGTAATTACTTTACTTTACGTTACGTTTCCCTTCCCGTACTA
>CM007318.1:42920-82881 GCA_000333855.2 Endotrypanum monterogeii
ACCGTTACCGTTACGTCTATCTGCAGAATATATATTCTATCATATATATATATATATATATATATATATATATATATATATACATGTATATATACATCTCTGTGCACGTGTCGTAGGGGAAGCCCTCCTTCCCCCTTTCCTTCCCTTGGCACAGCGGAATCTGGTATCTTCCTTGTCCGTCTGTCCAGAATTCAGTGTGCACTGTTCTGCTGTACAGTAGACAAAAAGAAAAAAAAACGCCTTTTTTTTTGGGAATTTTTCTTGGGGATGTTTCGGACCGTAGTAGCAGGAAAGGAGACTTCCCGACTTCTCACAGAGGGTCATGCGTTCATCTTGCTTCACGCTTTCTTCTTTTCTAATACCCCCTTTTTTTTCTTTCTGCTTCTGCTCCTCTGTGTGTAAGCCTTAGAGAGAGGGTGTGTGAGGGCAATCGGAGGTGTGTGTTGTTCGCTCTATCCGAAGCTGCAGCAGCACCTTCTCGGTCTGTGCTGCTAATCGCATGGGATTGTGTAGCTGGTTGGTAGTGCACTGCAGAAAGCACTGAATACGGAATACAAGGCAGGTTGGCCGACAAATCGCGTGCTTTCGCAGATTAGCCACCACTCAGCTGCCCACCCTGCAAGCCTCTGGCGTTCTCTCTCGGTTCTCGTGCACAGAGGCAGCTACCGTGCAGCCTGGTATCGTTCGTTCGCTCGATCGTTTTTTTTTTTTAGGGAAAGAAGTCCATCGCTCTGACGATGAATGCGCCGGCCTTAGCACTGCCGCCCCTACAGAGGTATGCGCGCCTCAGTGCAAGTGTTTTTGATGGAAATGACGAAGGCAAAACCAAAGCGACACTCCCGCTACTACTACAGTATCTACTACATCAGAGCTGCAATGTCAGCGAGGTGGAAGCGGTTGAGCAATGGTGCCGCAAACAGGGTAGCGAAGATCTATTACAGAGATGCGGCGACGAGAGCATGGTGGTCGTAAAGAAACGCGTGATGCAGCGCGTTTGTGTGCTCTCTGAGACTCTGACTAACAGGCAGGAGATGCCCTCAGTGGAGTTGCGAAAGGGCAGGGCGCCTCCGGTATCGTGTACTACTGGTAGTTCATGCAACAGTGGGCGGAGCGAGGCAGCAACTCTAGTGGAGTGGTGGAACCTCAGCGACGGCGACCCATGGAGTTTCACCGCGGCTGCGTGCTGCTCACACGCTGTGGGGAGCGGGGGCTATGGGTATCGGTTTACTTGTTTGAAGGAAGCGCTTGCACTAGTCGGACCATACCTCGATGTGATGCGGAAGGCCGCTGCAACGGGTGACTGGGAGGGCGTGTCGCGGTTCTTTGTCGAGGCAACCAACTACGTTGACCGGGTTTCCCTGCGAGACGATCCAGCAGCGATCTTTGGATCCCTAGAGTTGTCGCGACTGCACCTTACCCTCATCATTGCCAGTGGTGGTGGTGTCACCGCGGCACATAAGACGCTGCAGCTGGAGCGGGTAAGCGATTGCATTCGTCGTGCTGCAGTACTTCTCGACCAGTTGAGCGTCAAGGAGCAGGAAGCTGTCGAGTTGTCCTCATATTCTTTTGCATCGGCGTCTGTGCTCTCTGCAATGCAGGCATACTGGATTCTAACCCTTTCTTACTGCATTTTTTTCAACACCGTGGCTGCGTACGTAGATGCTTCATTGGGGAGGTTTGAAGAGTGCGCAAAGGCGCTTCTAGGGGACGAGGTAGGGGCACGGTCTTGCCTCTGGGGAGCGGCGCGCTACTCCAGCATTCGTTTTTTCCCAGAATCTACAGCTCGTGTGGGGCAACTGGGTCATCGATCCGTCGGTCCCAGTACTCAGTCAGGTGCGTGCTCTGTCATGTCTTTTCTTTTTCCATGCTCTTCTCATCACGTCCGAAGCACGACCTCCGATTACTATTTGGCTGAGTTTGCGCCTTTGGTCAGGGCCGTCATTGCTCCTGCTACGTCCTTTGGTACTCTTCTCGTGCTGTCTGCCATCGGATCCCTTCCGCTTCTGGTGGCCCTCGCACAGCTTCGTACGAGTGTTGAGTGTCGGGAAATCTACGAGAGCTGCAGCGAGCTGATACGCCTCCTCGACGCCCTTGGGCGAGGCCAACTTGGAGTGGCTTGGTTGTATGCTCAGGAGGCAGCAGCTCGTCACCTAGCGTGTGAGCCGCACCTCCACGCTAACGTAGCCAAGAGGCTGTTGCAGTGCGTGTTGCACAACCTCTGCTTTCATTACCTTTCGGTGCGGAGAACGACGTTCCTGGCCGACGCAGCCGTGGATTTGGGGCTGGACTCACCCGGGGAGGTCGAGGCTGTGGTCATTGCACTCATCTGCAGCAACTGTATTGACGCCCGTATTGATTTGGTGAGGGGGGCGATTTGTCAAAATAATCTGGACGATGTGGGGTGTGAGGAGGCAGAAATCCAGGGGGAGGCAGCTGCGCGTGCCATTATGAGCTTCTCGGCGTTGAAGATGCGACTCACGTGCTTGTCTGCTGAGCGTAATCTAATGTGTTTTGTGGATGATGATGGCTGACCGTCTCAGCCAAAAGGTGTAACAGGGCACACTGCTGCACGATGTGCTGTCCTGAACATGTGCACTGATGTTCGCGTGCGATGCCTCGCCACTCTTTTTTTATATATTGTAGTTGCTATCATCCCCGAAGTCTCGTCTGGATTTCTCTGGAGGGGCAGGAAAGGCGCTTTGATTCCGATTTGGGTTTTTCTTGCTCAATGTTTCTTTTGCCGCTTTTGCTTCTCGTATCAAGCTCGTAGGGTGGATGGGCCCTCTCCAGAGCTCAACCAGCCGCAGAAATTCGGTGTTTAGGGCGGCTTGGGTGTTGATCTCCTTTGCTTTTCAAGGATGTGTCGCGATCGGTTCTTCTTCTTCTGCACCTCTCAAAAGATGTGCGTCACCATTCGCCCCTCGTCCTCCTTTTTTTCTTAGTTGACAACTGATTGAGAATTTCTCATGTATTTTGGTAAAGCGCCAACAACAACAACAACAACAAAAAAAATGGGGTCCTACCCAAAGCTCGAATCACATACACAAGGTGCGTGCGTATGGGGCGAGCGAGTGTCCTGTTTCTGCTGTGTGACGGCGGCAGGCTAAGCCCCTCGCACGGCTTGTGGCGGTATGTAATATGCTTACCAGTAGCTGACAGATGCGCTGCCGTTTGTTTTTCTTTTCTCCCTGCTTCCCGCGCTTCTTCCGTTCACTTTTTCCCAATGTCTTGATGTGGGATTCTCCCCTGAGTTCTCGTGTATGTGCGCTGGTGTCGTTGTTTGGCGACTCCACACCGCTTCGTTGCTTGTCGTGCAAGGTTCCCTCGTCTACACCAACGGCACCACCAGGTACACGAAGATCTCCTCACTGTGGGAGGAGGAAATTTTGAATGTATGTGCGCGAGGCAACTCATCCACGTCTTGGTGTGTTTTCTCCTCCGTACACCTAAGAGGTCTCACATCGCCTCATTTTCTGTGGGTAGCCTCTAGGTGATGGCTGCCAACATGCCGGTGCGAAAGGCTTCCCGCATCGAGGCGAATGCTGTTACTGCAGCTGTAGCCTCTACAATAGACGCTCGGACAGAAAATTATGATGAAAGCGCCTCTGACGACAGTGAGTTCTGCTCTTCGATCAATCCACTTTTCATACTGTCTGGCCCCCGCGGAGGCGTCATCGACCCACGCAGCAGCAACGACCAACTCAACGCTCTCATCGACGTGGTGGATGACTCTGCTTTCCAGGTTTTAAGCGACGCGTGGGTGGCTGTTGGCGTGCCGGCTGATCGGTACTGGCGCAGCCCTCAAGGTCTCCACGGTGGTAGTGCAGAGGCACTACTACTCAAAAAGTTGGCTTCGTCGTCGCCGACTTCACTTGGGCTCCGTGTACCCAACCCCCTTCGTCTTCGCTCTTCCTTTTACCCAACTCGTGTCGAGGCACTGTCGTCGCGTGGCTATGGTGCCCACCGTGGTCTTGTCCCTCTCGCCCTCGACCGCAGAGGGGGATCGGGTAGCAAGATGTTTAACGTGCTGCCCCGATGGGGCGCCCAGATACGAGACACAAAGGAGCCAGTCGTGGAATCCTCGTCGCGCATCGACCATCGAAGTGCGGTGGCCGAGTTCATCCATGCTATACCCCACCCACTGGAACGTAACCTTTACGTGCTGGTTGACGAAGCATGTCCTGTGGATCCCTACTTCGATCTAGATTTTTCCTTCGACTCAGCACACGACGGCCCGCGTGATGCGCTGCTTCTGCAGAGCGTCGGCGAGGGCAAGGAGATGGGGCTAGTGACAACTTTTTCCACCGCAGCAGTGGAGAAAGTTCTCCTCACACTGCTTAGGTCTCTTCGCCAGGAGGTGGAGAGTGAGTTTCGCACAACAGTGACGGAGTGCTTAGTGCTAACGAGCAGCCTCCAAACAGCGCGTTGCTCCACTACACCTTCGGTGCCGATGACCTTGGAGCAACTGAAGCTCAGTTTTCACGTGCACTTCCGCTTAGCTGACAGAACCGCGCTGGAATCGGTGCGCGAGCTGCACCGATTCATGACCCGGCTTCGCTCACGACTTCGGAGCGAAGAGGATGCTGCTGCAGCACCGTCCTCGTCAGGCGGCACGATGGGGGAGAGTAGCGACGAGGCCCGGCAGATTCCCGCCCTACTGTTGCGGTGCGTAGACTTTGGTGTGTACACACGGTGGCGTGCTTTTCGTCTACCGTACAATGTCAAAGCACCTGATGGTACAGACTCTAGTGCGTTGGCGAGTGGCGCTGGGGATGACTTGATGGTGGAACAGCTCCGGCAGTTGGGAATCACCATCCCAGATAACGAAATTGGCGCGGCAGCACCACACGTACTGCACAACCTTTTCCTCGCGGCCGATGCGGAGGCTTGCAAAGCTCAGCGGTACCTAGTGAAGCACTTGGAGCAACATTTTCGATTTCTGCTTCCCGTCTTTCCGGGGGTTACTGAGTTGAAGTCTGCTGCACTTGTCGAATTTCTTTCCCAGCTAGTGCCTCCGCAGGTGCGAGCAGCGGCGGCAGAAGTGAGCGGCTACCCTTCTTGCCCCGAGGCAAGGGATGTGGTTAGTGCATGGATTATGGATCTCGCCTGCATTGTGCGCGATGCTTCAGCATTTCTTTCCTCGCGCGGCGACGGCGAGGTGCAAGGGGTATCGTCAGGCTCACCTCTCCGATTACTTCGTGACGGTGTCTCGAGTCCTCCTACCACAGCCGAGGGACTTGAACAAACCGCCAGCAGTCCCTTTTATGTCCGGCTACCACCCATGCCAAGAAGTGTGCGGGTACGAATCGAGGATGCGGGGATGAGGCGGCTGCTGGCAGAGGTCTTTTGGTGTCTGGCGCCGGAGTATGGCGGGCCAGATGCGGTGGTGCCCGCGTCGCTGGAGACGGAGGGATGGCAAACGCGTTCCGCTACAAAACCGATCACCCCGGAGCGCATTAACGCGCATTACGAGGATGCGATTCGCGCCTACTACGTCTTTCAGAAGCAGAACAAGTACTGCATCCGCCTGAACCGCAATCACAAGGCCACGTTTGCGCAGCTGTACCTGACATTCGGATCAATTAAGATTCGCTGCTACGCAAACGACTGCTGCGAGCGATGCTGCGTGATACCATGGGAGCCTTCACAGAATTCCCAATCGGGTCCTCAGTACCACGCTGGATATCCTAGGTATGAGCGTCTTGCGGAGATACGGACAGCTCTCTTTCCCCCTCTGTCCACTGAGGAGCTGGTGCGTCGTTACGGGACGAGTGTTTTGCAATGCGTCTAGTCCAGTGAATACACAGCGCAAGCAGTCTCCCTGAGATAGCGGAAGAGAGATCGCGCTAGGATAAGCAACAACTCACAGTTTCGCACGCGTAGCATCTTCTTTTCACTCAATGTGTCTCGAATTTTTTTTCTCGCCCTTTCTTTAGAGTACATCGACGCCCTTGGGCGACGACTGACCCTTACAATTGCTGTGCCTCCGAGGTCTTTCTCCCTTTCCCTCTGGGAAAAGCAAAAACATTCACTCATACACGTCGACATATGAGCAGATACGCACATTGCTTGCGTGTTCGGCATAAAGTGTATGTGTATCTGCGTATGTGCAAGCGGGTGGTGGTGGAGGGGCTTCACGCATACATTTTTTTTTTTGTATCTCGCCCTTCCCGAGCCTTGTACCGCTCGTGCATGCGTAAGCAAACTGTAAGCAGACAACAACACAAAACTGTGCGTGTTGCACGTTCTGCATGGTACTCTCATTAGCCCGTGTCCTCTGTTTTATTCGTCGAGCTCGCACTACTGCTCGCCCCCTCGGGGATGCCAATCAATTGGTAGCATCCCCGTTCCTCAACGCGCTGAGGAGGAAGTTGTCGATGCTCCTCGCTACGCAAGGCACAGCTGCGGTGCTGTATCGAAAAATGGACTGCACATCATCTGTGACGATGCATACACTGTTTTCTCAACTACAGCTGACATTTTTGATATTGGACTGAATACAAAACAAAATACATGCATGTATATATATATATATATATATATACATATATTTACCGACAAGTTTCTCTCTCTCTCTCTCTCTGTTTTTTGTTTTATCCATTTTTTTTTTTGTGATTGTTCACGGCATTCGCGGCTTTTCCTCCCCGTCCCTCCGCGTATATATATTCTTTCTGCTGCCTGCCTCGCTCATCTCACGCCTTTACCCCCCCCCCCTCCTCCTTTTTTTCTCTGCTTGCAATACGGCACTTCCCCTTCCCTTGAACAGAAAAAAGAAAAGTGTATTTCTCACTCGCTATCAACGTATTATTCTCTTACACCTTCCCAATCTCGATCTTGACACAAATCATGAAGATTGTGCTTATGGGTGCCCCCGGCTGTGGTAAAGGTACGCAGAGCCCCTATGTGCAGGAAAGGTATGGTCTGTGCCACTTATCGACAGGCGATATGCTGCGCGACGCGGTGGCACGGAGAACTCCCAACGGAAAAATGGCGAAGGACGCGATGGACTCGGGGAAACTGGTGAGTGATGAAATAGTATTCGGAATTGTGAAGGATAGCATCAAGAACCCTGAGTGTCGTTATGGCTACATCCTAGATGGATTCCCGCGCACACTGATGCAGGCGAAAATGATGGAGGATGCCGGGGAGAAGGTAGATAAGGTAATTGAGTTCAGTGTTCCGGATGAGGTGATTCTGGAGCGGACAAGTGGTCGGTGGATTCACAAGAAGAGCGGGCGCACATACCATGAGGTGTTCCGCCCCCCGACGACACCTGGCAAGGATGACGTAACGGGGGAGGATCTCTACCAGCGTCCTGATGATCGCCGCGATGTATGCAAAAAGCGCCTCGATGTCTACAAGACTGAGACCTGGCCTCTTGCCGACTACTTTTTGAAGAAGGGAGTCTACTCCAGCATTGACGCGAACCGCACTGTGGATGAGGTGCGCAAGACCATCGCCGCCTTGTTGGACCCTATCGGCATAGCAACAGGTCTCAAGTAGTTGAAGGAGGGACACTAATGAAGTCTTTTTTTTTGTTTTTCCAGAGTCGCGCCGTCTTGACATCAAGTGGATGGCGACCAGGGGCGCTGTAAACAAATAAATATAAAAAAATATATATATATATATATATATATATATATTTGGAATGACGCGATTCTCTAGAGGATTCGTTTCTCAGCTACTTTTAAGTTGTGTGGTATACTCTGTAACGTCTTAGTGGATAGGGTATGTTTTATGGTAATAGCGATTCACGCCGTAGCCTACACTCGTGTCTGTGCATGTAGGTGCAGACCACGGAAAATGATCGAGACAGCGGTGGTGGCTTTATGGGCAGGCTGTACACGAGAGTTCAGCGATTAGGCTATGCGTTGTCGTCGTCTGTTTTCGATTTGTGTTTTTCACATTTTTTTTTTCATGCTTTGTTACCACCGAACGGGTCAACGCTGGGAGGCACGGTCCGTAGAAAGATCATCAGAGCGTGGAAGCGGGGCGGAGCGGACGCAATAACGTCGTGGTTGTCTCGATGTGCGGAGAGGTGCACGGTTTTGCTGGATGCTGTGCACCGACTGCGTAGAGGGCGACAATGCTATATATATTATTGGTGTGCGTCTCTTTATTTTCTCATAGTCTACGTTTCTTTTCACCACATCCCTATCGTACTCTCCCTTGTTTTGCCGTGCTTTCCGTCTTAGAGCCGACAGATTGAGGGCAGTTCTACTTCCTCCGACCCCTTACGCTTTCTTATGTATGTATCTTTGTTATCTTGTTTTTTTTTTTTTCGTCATCTCCATTTTCAAAGGGGGAAGAGGAGGTAGAAGAAAGGGAGGTGCTAGCAATGTGTCCTTTTTTGTTTTTGGTGTACCCCTCCTCCCACTTCACCGTCCTCCTCTCTTTTTCTGCGGTATTGTGTACTGTATTACTGCTCTAAAAGAGAAAAAAAGGAGGGCGATTTTCAGTGGAGATTCTCCTCGCTTCTGTTTCGGGATTTTTTACACTTTTAATATTGTTGGTATCACTCTCATGCAGCGAGAAAGGGTTGCCAATGGCCTCGTCTTCTCTCACTGTGCGTATTCATGTGAGCCTCCCTCCCTTCCCCTCCCCTCCCTCTTTCTTGATTTGTCTGTGTACCAATGACAGGGAGAGGTACGACATAGACAACACCAAAGATCACACATGCTTTTGGTTCGGTGGATTATAGAGACTGAATGGGCGTCTGTGGGATAAAGGAAAGTTTATTTCACTTCATGGATACAATAAAGAAATGGGGAAAAAGATGTTTGAAGAAAAAATATATAATCGTATTCTATGAATGGATGTGCGGATGCTGATTGTCGTTGCCGTCCCCACCACCGGCTCGTTCTTATTTTCTGCTTCTTTTTGTCGATTCTCCCTTTTTTTTTTTGCCCTCGGAAGTTGGTTTCCTCTTGGAGGATTATAATTGAGAGTTATGTAGACGAAGGGGAGCCGTGCATTAGAGAATGACCATGAAAGGGGCGGGGGAAGTAGAAGGCGAGGAGTGGAGGGTGGTGAAGTAGCACAAACGTTATGTGTGTGTATGTGTGTGTGTGTGTGTGTGGGCGATATATATATATATATATATATATATATTACTTCCGATTAATCTTTGGGCTTTTTTCGATGAGGGTTTGCCCCCTCTTCTCACGTGTTTAATTATCTATTTTCCTCTACAGAAACAAGGACGTTTCTTCCTCCTCGTTGTCTGACGAATATCCCGGGGCACCAACTTTTCGTACGCCTCATGCCGTGATTACTACGACAAACAAGATTCCCCATTTCTCTCTCCCCCCGGTGCAGGGTAGCTTTCGCCGCCACTCGCTGAACCTTTTCTCACCACTCTCCCTGATACCTTGTTTTTTTTTTTCTTTATTGCACCCTCACGTATTTTTTTGAGAGGGCTTTTATCATACGAAAAAAAAAAAAAGTGACTTCTTCTACGCAATCCTTTTGTTGGCCTCGTTACTGTTTCCTCTCGTCTGTGTGGTGCTCCAGCGCACTTTTTTTTTCTTGGAATGTAGGCTCTCTACCCCACCCACCGGATGCCCCGTACCGCATCCCTTGCGTGCACTGCATTTTGATTTGACAGAGGAAAAAAAGACATTACTTGGGCAGGAAGAGAGAGGTCGCGTGCTTCTCATGTCCTCATTGTTTTTTTTTTTTTCTGTTGTTGTGCGCCTCTTTCCTTTCTGTTGGTCTTATCGTATCCGACAGAGAGAGGCGGAAATGAGTGCCTTTGGTATTTCTCCCTTCCTCCTCCTTCTCTACCCTGTTGTGGTGAGGTTCTCTTTGTGAAGGCGAGTTATAAGGGTGGGGATCATGGGATTTTTGACTTTGAACATCCCCCTTTCTTACTTTCTCCCTTCATTGGTGTGGGTGTGAGTATTGTGAGGGATAGAGGGGACAAGTTTATCCTCCGAGCTGGTGTACATGCATGTGTTTTGCTCTATACGCGCGTTTATCTGGCGGAGTCATTCATCTACAACACGGATGTAGTGCCCTTGTTTTTTCTTCATGTCCTTCTCCACCTTTTTAAAAAAAAATTAGCGACCTGTCGACCTGGACGAGGAGCGGAACAGAAAAAGGAGGAGGGGGCGCGTCATATAGCAGCCTCCCCATCGAAACGAGGCACACTAACAATTGAACAGTAGAGGAGGGGACGTTGGTGGCGGCGGCACTGTGCACGCGTGTTCAACCTTTCCATCTCGCACGTGATCGTGTCGAGCTTGTCGTATGAAATGTGTGTGCACTGATGAGCCCCACTGCCTTGGCCTGCCGACGAAAATACCCTCTCATTGTCTACCCTTGGCAGGACAGCCTGATTGAAAAATATACAAAACGACGATCCTCATTACTGGGACGCTCGAAGAGGGGCGAGGGATGCACCTCAGCGTGGTGCGGTGTTGTGGGCTCGGCTCCTCGCACTGTGGGGAGGCCAATCGTCCTCTTGCCGATGCCGCCCCACGCCTTTCGGTAGCGGTGTAGTGGTGTCTGTACGTCGGGGCCGTTGCTAAGCTATTTATCGCTACCGATGTGGGGTGTCCAGGTTCTGCGTGACGCTGTGGTGTAGTCCGCCGTGACAATGAGCACATCTGTGTCATGTGCGCGACACGCCGTGTCTCGAAGATGCCTGAACGTATCTTCCCCGGCCCTCATTGCCCGCTGCTGGCATGCTCGAGGCGCCTGAAAGGTCGCCATCACGTGGTGTGCTGCGACGTGGGGGCTTTGCCACGGTGATGCCATTTCCCTGGCGTGAGTCCACCGCCGCAGGTGCACCACAGGGTGGGCTTGCTGCAGGCTTCGTCATACACAGCTGGGTTAATTTCGTACGGTACAGCAGTCGCACACGCTGGGAAACACGGCTTGATAAAAGGAAGCCCTGCCTCTCAACGGTGAGGGCCGAGTGCTCAAGTCTATTTGATATACTTTACGTGCACGCCACCTGTAGAGTTTAGTTTTCCATCTGGGCTGTAACCAGAAACCTATGTCATATCACAACCGATGTTTCCCTATTCTGCGTGCGTAATGGGCAAATACGTCTTTTCCTTTTTTTTTGTTTCCCCCGCGCCCCACTTCCTTTTGTTGTTGCTGGGTCCCCCCTCTTTCCGATATTCTCTCCTCTCTTTCCCTTCTCTCTTTTTTGATATACTGCGGGGCACCGGGCAGAGTCTCATCATTGTCGGGGGACGTCCGAGGAGCCAGTGCCGCCGGTGCAGAGGAGACGAACACACGAAACACACACATCACAAAAAAAAAAAAGAAGCTCTGCCCCCCCTCCCCTCCCTTCGCTGGTGCTTTGCAACGCGATTGGCTTTCGGGGTGACGGAAGCGAGCTTTATTCCAGGGAGTCCGCGGAACTCCGAGTGTACGCCTGGGCGATGAGGATCGTCGTAGAAGGGCCACCGCAAGGGGGCAAGACGACCGTCGCGTCCGTGGTGAAGGAGCGCTACGGCCTCTGCTACGTGTCAACGAGCGAGGCTGTGCGAAACGCGGTGCACCTTGGCAATAGTGCTTACAGTTCAGAGCTGAAGCGTCTCATCGACAGAGACGAACTCATCCCTGATGCGCTGGTAGTCAAGGTTGTCAGCGAGGCGACGCGGCGGCCGGACTGCATCAACGGCTTCGTGCTGGATGGCTTTCCGCGCACCCGCAAACAATCAAAGCTGATGCAGGAAACGGAGAACGTGAAGGTCGACTCCGTGGTGGAGCTGGACCTTTCCGAGAAGGAGTTGCAAACGCGCTTTGGCGGCCGCTGGTACCACCCAAAGTCAGGGCGTGTCTACCACACCCTCTACAACCCACCGCTGGCGGCGGGAAAGGACGATGACACTGGCGAGCCGCTTGTGCAGCACACAGAGGACAAACCAGAAACGATCCTGCAGCGCATGTACCAGTATCGCCGGCAGTTGGTCGAGCTGCGAACTACATTCGCCAGCGATACGTGGCTGACTGTGGAAGCAAACGGAAATGTGGAGACTGTTCGCAACAACGTCTTCGCTGTACTTGACCCGCTGTACTTCGCAAACCCCTCGACGAAGGCGGTGAAGCCGTGGTGGAAATTTTGGTGACCACGTGAATGCCCCACCACAGGCTGACTAGGGACGGCAGTGGACTACAGCTGAAGAAGATTCAGAGGGGAGTGTAGCATTCAACTCACAGCGTGTGTAGGTCTTCTCGGGGCGGAGTGGCCTATCGTGGTTGCATATTATTATCATCACGTATGCATGTATGCCTCGTGACCCCTACTTAAACACGTGTATCATTCATGTCCCTATCATTACCGAGGCTATGCTCCCCCCTTTTTTTTTCCGTCCTCCCTATGTATGCGCTGTGTGACATCGGAGCGACCATTGATGAACGCACGGAACTGCTGGGAGGTACGTTGGTGCTCACACATGCACGAAGCAAGGCAAACGTCTGGATCGCTGAGGTTGTGGTTGTCCGTCCCTCGATATGTACAATTGTGAAAAGATTCTTTGGGACTTGCTCATCCAGAGAGCAAGGAGGAAGTGGAGGGGCGGGGAGGACAAAGGGGAAAGGGAAGGGAACACTCTAGCGAATGCCCTTTCGTTGTTCTCTGGCTCACTGACCTCACCGCCTCACAGTCTCTGCTGCAAGGGCGAACCTGTACGTGTTGAAGGCAATAGCATGAAACAGTGGTCCGAGGAAAAAAAAAAGACGAGGGCACCATCAGTGGGTACGTTGCTCTTCAGGGCACCACTGCCAAAGCATCGGGGGAAGCGGTGGCGTATCCCGCATAACATACCGCCAGGTGTATCCCCCCTCACATCGTTTCCACCTGGTCACTGTAACTACATGTGACTTGGCGTCCGCACTTGTGTGGCCGTTCGTTGTTATCGTAACACAGTTAATTTTTGCTTCTGGTGCACTAAAGCATCCCGCTTCTATATTGACTCCCCCTGCTCATGATGCTCGCTTCTAGATCGTTCCCTTCCTTTTCTCCAGTTTCCATCTCCCCTGCATTCATTTGATAGGGTTTTGGTCCTGTCATCACCTGTTGTCGGGCAGCTCCACAGGCGATTGTATCTCAGTGCCGCTGTACAGTTCCTTCTGCCGACGTGAAGAGCGATTTCCACGTGGACGCAAAGGCAAATGAAAAGTGACGCCGTTGTGCACTTGAGGTGAACACACACACACACACACACATCTCTGGACTTCCTCACAGACGTAATTCATATTGTCATGAGCTTCTTCTTTCGACGCTCTGCGACATCTATCAAGAAGGGCAAGGTGGTGCTCTTCGGCTGCGACAATGCGGTGGGCCAGATGCTGTCGCTCTTGTTCAAGATAAACCCGCACGTAGAAGAACTTGTGTGCTGCAGTACCATCGCCAGCGGCGACGTGCCCGGCACCGGCATCGCTGCGGATCTCTCTCACATTGACACATTGCCGAAGGTACAATATGCAGCGGGCGAGGAGCAGTGGCCGTTACATTTACGTGACGCGCAGATCATCCTTCTGTGCACCGGGCGTGGTTTCGACCCTCTCCCCGAGGATAGGGATATCGCTCTCCAAGAAGCTGCTCCGACGGTGCGTCGCGTCATGGCCGCGGTTGCAGCTTCTGATACCAAGGGAAGCATTGCTGTTGTCTCCAGTCCTGTCAACGCCATCACCCCGTTCTGCGCTGAGCTTCTGAAGGCGTCAGGTAAGTTCGACCCCCGCAAACTTTTCGGTGTCACAACGCTCGATGTGATCCGCACTCGGAGGCTTGTGGCAGAGGCGCTACACATGAATCCATACGACGTCAACGTGCCAGTGGTTGGAGGACGCGGCGGCGTGACAGCATGTCCGCTCATCGCGAAGACTGGGCTTCGTCTCCCTCTGGAGGATATTATTCGCATATGCAGCGAAGTCCAGAGCTACGGGGCATCTTTTGACGCGGCAAGGAGTGCTGACTCGGGGAATGCACTGAGCACGGAAGTCGCACCGTCAGTGGCTCTTGGCCTCGCTTACGCCGCTTGCGAGTTCTCTGTGTCACTCCTCAAGGCACACCGTGGTGATGTTGGCATTGTCGAGTGCGCTCTCGTGGAGTCCACGATGCGGCCTGAGACGCCATTTTTCGGCTCTCGTGTGGAGTTGGGACGAAACGGTGTACATCGTATTCTGCCCATGGGGACGCTGACGTCGTATGAGCACGAGCTCATTGAGACAGCTGTGCCGGAGCTCGCGAAGGATGTACGGGTGGGAATCGAAGCTGCGACAAGGCTGTGAGGTATTTCTCTTTTCACGTGTGCCCTTTTTTTTTTTTTGAGCGTGTACGAGCTGCTCTTCACAGATCTCTCGCAACGCGCACGCTTGATTTGCGCAGGCAGAGTATTCCACTTCACGGGGTGGGGGACGAATGCTTCGATCATAAAGCATAAGTGCTGTTTCTCCCGTGCTGATTCTCTGGGAGACAGAGGACTGTTGCGCTGCTGAGCGTTGCTTCAGTCTTCCCGCCGCCTTTGCTGGCGTGCGTCTCGTCGCACTTGGTCTTGTTCGAGACCCTCAACGCTGGTTGAATACAAACTGTCTTTGTTGCTTTACTTCGGGCACAGCGATACACGAAAGATGAACACGTGCGCTTATTATTTTTCGTGGTGTGCCATATGGGAGTCAAAGGGGTCCCCATCGGCACGCTGCGAACAACCCTCACAAAACGCTCTTTTTCTATGTATGTATGTGCATGTATTCATGCGCACATATACCGTCTTCAACCCTCTCCTTTACACCTTACTGTTGTCTGCACGTTACCCCAGTTTTCTACCGAAAACTGAAGCGATAACCCTCCCCCCTCCTCACACACACACACACACACACACACGCACACAAACACGCACACAAACAAACGTATCTTTACTTCCACACGACTCCTCGTAATTATTCTTCCCAATGCGGTGCTCGCAGGTAAACTTTTCCCGTGTCGCTGTGCTTGGCGCTGCCGGCGGCATTGGCCAGCCGCTTTCTCTCCTCCTCAAGAACAACAAGTATGTTACAGAGCTCAAATTGTATGATGTCAAGGGCGCGCCTGGTGTGGCTGCGGACCTCTCGCACATCTCGACGCCAGCGAAGGTGACGGGCTACGCACAGGAGGAGCTTGCAAAGGCGGTTGAGGGTGTGGACCTTGTCATCATTCCTGCCGGGGTACCTCGCAAGCCAGGCATGACGCGCGACGATCTTTTTAACACCAACGCCGGCATCGTGCGTGATCTTGCTGCGGCCATCGGTAAGGGCTCACCAAAAGCAATCATCGGTGTCATCTGCAATCCTGTCAACAGCACGGTGCCAGTGGCTGCTGAGGCACTTAAAAAGCTTGGCGTCTACGATCCTCGCAAGCTTTTCGGCGTCACCACACTCGACGTTGTTCGTGCTCGCACCTTCGTCTCGGAAGTGCTTGGTCAGTCTCCGGTGGGGCTCCACATCCCTGTCGTTGGCGGGCACAGCGGCGAGACAATCGTGCCACTGCTTTCGGGCTTCCCGTCTCTTACCGAGGAGCAGGTGCAAAAGCTGACGCACCGCATTCAGTTCGGTGGAGATGAGGTGGTGAAGGCGAAGGCTGGCGCTGGCTCGGCAACGCTGTCCATGGCGCAAGCAGGAGCCGAGTGGGCAACGGCGGTGCTGCGCGCCCTTGACGGCGAAAAGGGTCTCGTGGAGTGCACGTATGTGGAGAGCTCTGTGGAGCCGTCGTGTGCCTTCTTCAGCTCTCCAGTGGAATTGGGCAAGGATGGTGTGGAGAAGATCCACCCGGTGCCGAAGCTGAATGCATACGAACAGAAGCTCATGACCAAGTGCTTGGAGGGATTGCAGGGAAACATCAAGAAGGGTATCGATTTTGGCCGCAAATAAACTGTCTAAGCTGTATGCCATATCCGTTGTCGTCCAATGGTAACAAGCCTCCCCCCCGTGTGTGTGTGAGGTATATGCGGCTGCTTTAACGCTTTGCTGGTTGCTGCTGACGTTGGTGGAGGACCGCTAGGCGGCGTGGTGGAGTGCTGCAGCTTCCTCAATGGCTCCCCGTTTTGTTATGTGATGAATTCTCGTCTCCGCTCTCTGTCATTTGTTTGACCCTCTCACTCCATCCGCCACTCCTGTCGACGCGTGTGACTGTCCCCGTTATCCCTCATGTGCCTTCCTCTTCGTTGACTACCTACCACGAAGTGCGCGGTCGGAAGTATTGTCAGGTATGATTCCTTGCACCCCCTCCTGGTCTACCCCTCCCCCCTTTTTTTGTTTCTATATATATATATATATATATATGTGTGTGTGTGTGTGTAGTCAAAATGGACGTTCGCTTACCCCCCCTCCTCCCCCCCCTCCCCGCGCCGATAAGAGGCGAGCGTGTAGCATTATGCATCGAACACACGCCTCTCAGTGGCTTGGGCGATTGGAAAAGGTGGATGTAGAGTGGAGACAGGACAGCACGGAAGAAAAGGAGAGGTACGCTATTCTTTTGGACCGCAACCTACGATCTCTGTTGAAACGTAAGTGTCAAGATGTTTGCATCGACTCTACACGTGATGCATCTATGGTTTCCTCTTTCCTCCTCAACTGACCAGATCTCCACAGAACGCCGTAAAACACATTCCGCATAACCCCCCCCCCTCAACCCACATATGTTTGCTTGATTTTTTCCGGTTTCTGAAGACGATTGCCTCCCTATGGAGGTGGTGGTAGTGATGAGAGGGAGAGGTGCGCTCGTATGTAGAGAAGGACGATGCGGACAGTGGGCGGCGCGGGCGAAGGGGCTCGAAAGAATTGCTAGCGGTACAACAAAAGGAAACGAATATATCATGTGGCGTAGTCCGGGGAAAAAAGGAATGTGGGGAGTCACTAGGTTCTTCCTGCGGGGTTTAACGACAGACTTGCGCTGCGATGTTCAAAGCTGGCGCCGGGGTGTTGATCATGCTTCCCCACCCCCTCATCGCATTTTTCTCCCGCTACACTTTCTGTGTGCTTAAAAGGGGGGGGGTAGTTGGAATGCCTGGGCTCCTTGCAGTGTCTATGGTTGGCATTCATTGTCTCGCACACCTTCCTGCTGATGTTCTTTTTTTTTTTTTCAAATGGGTTTCGCTGTTTGCTGGTTTTCCTTTTCATTCTCAGACGCCGGTCTCTCTTGTGCGTCACAGCTTAGTTCTTCGGTTCAGATTCATGTGCGCGCTTTGTGCCCCCATTCCCCCGCCGCCGCCCCCTTCTTTTTCACTTCCCCTCTCCCCAGTTCCCTCATTTTTCTCTGTTTTTCTCCTTCACGTTTGATGCGGAATATCGCCCCTCTCGAAAGGGTACGTTCGATCGACAATGACCTAAGCGACCAATGCACAAAAGATTGCACCGTGTTCTCTTATACCCGCTGCGCGATTCCCCTCCCTCTCTCCCTCCTTTATATATATATATATATATTTATATATATATATATCCAGCCCCTGATTCATTTTACTGTACTTTGTATCTTCTACAGCCACTTTTTTCTTCTTTTATTATTCACGGCCCCGCTTCAGCGAGTAACCCGTTCAGATATTTCGATACTCGTCCTCCTTTCCTTTCCCCCCTCCTCCATATTCCACGAATACACTCCATTCTCCCTCTCCCCCCCTCTCCATCTCCGTGGCTTACTTTCACATCTGTAATGATACAAATTCTCCGTTTTTGTGGATGGCGTGAAGCATCTCACAGCTGGAAAATAAGTTCTCAGCGCCAAGTGCAACCTCACTCTTGCCGCCACCACTGTGCATGCATACGGAACGCCTCCTGTGTTCCCGATATAGCGGGCCCTAGCAATTGTTCTAAAATAGGTCACTGCACATGTATGCTGTGAAGATGTGTGTGTGTGTGTGTGTGTGCTGTTGGTATATGTGTGTATGTGACCTGCCAGTGCAATCGTATGTTTCTGATTTTTTTTTTTCTGTGGGGTATCAGCGCGTGGATATGTGTCTAGTCTTATGACACTGTATATCACATCCCGGAAAAGGGTAAATATCGAAACACAAGAGATGTGCAATGTGACACACCCACAGGGACAAAGCGGAATGCGGCGATAGAGTGCCCTGATCATTGTTTGTCTGTATTGCACAGAGTTCACGAGGATTTGTCTGCTACCATCTTTTAGGTGTGCTGAAACCTCTCGTGTTATGCGGCAGCACGTGGCACAGCTGTGGACGTGGGCTCGACACTCTCCCATCGGGTTTTTGTACGGTGCTTTCTACCCGACTCTATGCGCCACTGTGGGCAAACGATCGTGTCCGCGTTCCTACCGCTGAAAACTCTTGGCCACCGTAAAACTGATTTCTCTTTGTTTGTCCCTTCTTTGCCTGATATATATATATATATATATATGTATATATAATATATATATATGTATATATTATATATTCTCTTCCTCCTTCGACTCGCCGTGCAACAGTTCTCCACCAGAGTGAAACGAGTGTGTTTTATCTCTACTTGAGCCGTCTTGTATTTTATATTTCTGGCAGCCCTTTCCCCCACCCACCCGTCACCAGAGTTACCCGTCTCACAACGTCGTTTCCTCTAAGATGCGCCATTCGGCTTTGATGCGCTTCAAGGTCGCCGTCTTGGGCGCGAGCGGAGCGATTGGGCAGCCGCTTTCTCTGGCGCTCACGCAGAATAAACGAGTTAGTGATCTAGCTCTTTACGACATTGTTCAACCTTGTGGCGTCGCTGTCGATCTTTCTCATCTCCCACGCAGGGTCAAGGTAACGGGGTACCCCAAAAGGTGTATCCGCAAGGCTCTGGATGGTGCCGATCTCGTTCTAGTCTCAGCTGGCATGCCGCGCCGACCTGGAATGACCCGCGATGATCTCTTCAACACGAATGCTCTAACTGTGCACGAGCTGAGTGGGGAGGTGGCGAAGCACACACCCAAAGCTATAGTAGCCATTATAAGTAATCCTGTGAACAGCATGGTGCCCATCGCAGCCGAGACGCTACAGCGGGCTGGGGTATACGACCCTCGCAAGGTCTTCGGTCTCATTTCGTTGGACATGATGCGGGCACGCAAAATGCTGGGGGACTTCACTGGTCAGGACCCAGAGATGCTGAATGTTCCCGTCATCGGAGGACACAGCGGGCAAACAATCGTTCCCCTTTTCTCCCAGTCTGGCGTTGAGTTGAAGCGAGAACATGCCGAATACTTGACGCACCGTGTACGTGTCGGTGGGGATGAGGTGGTAAAGGCCAAACAGGGCCTCGGTTCATCATCTCTGTCAATGGCACTCGCCGCTGCGGAATGGGCAGACGTGGTGCTACGCGCAATCGATGGCGAGAAGGGTCTTGTGCTCTGCTCTTTTGTAGAAAGTCCTCTTTTTGCTGATCGGTGCCGCTTCTTTGGCAGTCCTCTGGAGATGGGCAAGGACGGAGTTGAGCGGGTGCTACCCTTGCCTTCTTTGAACGAGTATGAGGAGGAGCAGCTCGATCGGTGCCTACCAGACCTGGACAAAAACATTCGTAAAGGCTTGCTATTTGTGGAAGAAAACGCGATTACACCGACTTCGTAGCCGATGTCCTACTTGAAGCGCTTACGATGCCGGGTGTCGAACAGCTCATGGAGTGAGCACACATTGTACTACCTTTTCCGCGCTTTGTTCGGTCTCGCTCGCCACGTTTCTTTCTCAACGCAATTGCATGATTGGGTCGATGAGCCCTTTCCATTAGTCCGACGTCAACTTTGTATTGGAGGTGTCTGTGGGGGGGGGGGGAGAGGCATGATGTGTACTGAGGCCTTCCGAGTGAAGGCTCGTTTGTGCTACCCTATCTTTTCACCCACTCAGCTCACTCCATGCACTCGCCGGTAGCCCGGCGCCTCTGTAGTTTGTATCTTCCTTTTTGATATATATATATATATATATATATATATATATATAAAGTTCTTTTTGCCCTATTTGATGCTGTCGTTTGCAATGCAGATATATATATATATATATATATATATATGCGCATGTACGTACGCGCATGCGTATGCGGCACTCCCATCGTTGATGTGTGTAGAATTTTTTAAGTTTCAATTTTCAACATGCGTCCTTTTCTTTGTTGCTTTATCACGATCACTGCTGCTGTGTCCCCCCTCCCCCTCTCAAAGCCCCTACTCAACTGCTCACGCACGTGGCGGGAATGCCCGTTACTTCGCCAGTGGGATGCTAAGACGTGTGCGATAAGCGAGTTGATGTGTCCATCTGTATGTTTGCAGAGGGTTTTTTCTGAGTGCTTGTGCATCCAAGGGTTATGTGCTGGATTCGGGTTGGTTCATGGCATTAGTGCTGGGCCAACTGAGAGGCCCCGTTACCGTATCGGAGGTGAGTTTTCCCTAGGTGCCTCCTCCTCTCCACATCTTCCCCTCCCCCACCATCCATCATCACGAACACTCAAGCGGGTCTGTTTGGCTTGTCATCTTTCTTATGTGTGTTTGAGTGGGCCTCTGCCTCGTTGAGACAGTATTCCACGACTCGAATTTGCTCCCATTGAAAACACTGTTTTTTTTTTATATCTGTTTTTCTCTTTTTAGGGCTGTGTACGATAAGGTGGGTCGCACTTTTTGCTCGCCACGTATTTCTAGTCGGTCGTCTCCTCCCTGCTTCCGCTTGGTTTTTCGTTCTCGAAGCAGGGTGCGGGTGGTGAGATTGTGCGCTTCTCTCCTCCCACTTTTCCGACTTTTTCCACCGACTACACCTCATGCGCACGCACGACTTGGTTCCTTCTCCGTCTCAAGACGTCCACGCAATACCGCATTATCGAAGGCCATTTGTATTATCTTCCATGTCTTCCTTATATATTTCGTCTCAAAACGCAAGGGCAACGGATCACCTCTTGCAATGCCTTTCTTCGCTTTGTATCTTCTCCTGGTAAAGGCCAGCCCGGGGCACGCAGGCACATGCTTATCAATGTAACGTCATCGTTTTGTATTTAGAGGGTCTGTGACAGACGCGAGCGAGGGGGAGGCGCAGTCGAAGACGGATAGAAAAAAAAAGGATAAGCGACGTGGTGGTGATCAGGTCAGCGTGCACTCTACCGCTCCCGTAATGCTCTGCGACTATTGACGTTCTCTTCGCTTCGCTTTCTTTTTATTTGGGATCTCAAGGGAGCCGGGCCATTGTACGTGTTTCATTTGGCCCCCCTCTCTCCCCTCCCGCCTTTTTTTTTTGCTCTCCACGACGACCGAGATCCCTGGGTCACGTAGAAAAAAAAAAGAAACGTTACTCAGCTCTACTCCTTTGCGGGAAATATCCCGTGATGACCCGAGCAGAATGGAATTCGGCTGGACAGCTTTGCCAACGATGGGGGTGTCACGAGTGCGTCATGGAGGGGTGGGGTGGGGTGCTCAACGGCAAGGTGCCTCTTGCCAGCTCAGGTGGGTGGTGGTCGTGGTAGTACTGAGAGCACGCATGGCAACGCATTTTTGCTCGCCTTCTCATCTCCTTTTTTGTTATAAAATCATTGCTAGGGCTGGCTTTCTTTATCTCCTCGTCGAGGTTGCGGACTATACTCAAACCGCCGATGAGTGAACGGACGATAATAGAACAGCGAAGGTGTCAAGTGTACGTTGAGGAGATGCCTACAGGTATCAACGTAGATCAATCCTGCAGCACAGCGCAGGCACCGGCGGAAATGAAAAATTGAAATCAATTCGAAAGCGAAAAAAATATGTCACGAGGAAAGAGACTGAGGGCAGCGCAGGGAGTCATGAAAAAAAAAAAACTTCCCCCCCCTCCCCCCCTCACAAGAATGCGCTGTGTGCCAAGAGCGGGGAACTGAGCAACCCCCCTTTATGTGTGTGTCCACCTTTGGGGTGCACCAGCAAGAACATGCCAACACGCGAACGTCATTTCATAACAGTGTGTGCAGAATTGATGCCGGTACAACGGTCAAACACTCAAATATATATATATATATATATGTGTGTGTGTGTGTGCGTGTCTTCTGAAGTGCGCTCTCTTTCCCAGCAGTGGTACTGTGACGCCTGTGTTCGGTTGTTACCATTTACATGATGAGTTGTATCTTGATATAATGTAGCGTTCCCTCTTATCCATTTTTACTTTTCTAAACATGTGCGGTTCGCCGGAGCTATATATATATATATATATATTATTTTTTTTTTCCACCTTCTCACCCGATCTTACATGATCATCGATCGACAGGAGCCTTTAGGGCACTTGTGTATTCCGAAACACAGACCAACGTAGGGATCCGAGAACGCGTTTCTCGTTCACCAGCAGTTTTTCATGTGACGTGGGTATCTTTCTCTTCGATCCCTTTCCACCTTAGCCTCGCCCGCTATCCAGCAATTTGAGGCCTTACCTACACACACTGACTGTGTCAGTGAGGGGTATTCACTGCGAGCTAGTGCCTCCAAAGTCTGACTTCCTTTTCTCAAGGTCATGCACTCTTCAGCAGCTCGACTAATTCACGTCGCCGTCTTGGGTGCCGCTGGCGGCATCGGTCAGCCCCTGTCGCTTCTGTTGAAGTCTAGTCCTCTTGTGAAAAACCTTTCGCTTTACGACATTCGAGGTGCACCAGGCGTGGCCGCTGATCTCTGCCACATACCATCGCCAGCAGAGGTGGCCGGATTCGCTTTAGGTGAGCTGCAGGAAGCCCTGAAGGGAGTAGATTTGGTCCTAATGGTAGCGGGGATTCCACGAAAACCTGGAATGCTGCGTGATGACGTATTTCACACAAACGCAGCCATCGTACGCGATTTCGCCGTGGCTGTTGGTACGTACTCACCGAAGGCTATTGTTGGCGTCGTGAGCAATCCCATCAACAGCACTGTGCCAGTGGTGGCAGAGACACTGCGAAGGCTCGGCGCATACGACCCGGCTCGACTCTTAGGCGTCACAGCAGTCGACGTTGTCCGCGCTCGCAGCTTCGTTGCGGAGGCGCTCGGCGCAAGCCCGTATGATATCGACGTTCCTGTAATCGGGGGTCACAGCAGCGAGACGATTGTACCATTGCTCTCTGGCTTTCCATCGCTCTCGAAAGAGCAGGTGCAGCAGCTGACGCACCGCATCCAGTTTGCTGGAGATGAGGTGGTGATGGCCAAGGCAGGAAAGGGTTCGGCAACGCTGTCGGTGGCGTACGCGGTTGCAGAATGGTCTTTTTCTGTGATCAAGGCTCTCCGTGGAGACAAAGGCATTGTCGAGTACGCCCTTGTCGAGCGAGATCTTCAGCAGCCACACTGTCGCTTCTTTGGCGGTGCCGTGGAGCTGGGCACCCGTGGTGTAGAGCGTGCCTTGGCGATCCCGCCCCTGAAGGCCCATGAACAACAGTTGTTTGATGCGTGCATTCCTGCGCTTAACTCAGACGTCAGCAAGGGTCTCGCCTTTGGCGAGCAGATGTACCCAATACCGGATAGCTAGGAGGCGCGTGACTGCACGCACGATTACGGCACAACGCATCGGTCATGCATGTGGGCGAGTGGCGAAGAGAGACGAGTCACCCCTGCCTCCCTCTGAAACCATCGTTCCCGCGGCCAGTGGCAGCGATCATCTCCAGGAGGCGAACCCACTCCCTATCATACGACATCCTCTGTAACTGTGCCCAGATCACACCACGTCGCTCGCGTGTGTTTTTCGCGTCCCTCACGCCGGTCCCCAGCGGTTACACCTGAGTGCGTCGTATCAGGGAGCAATGCCCGTGGTACCCGTCCATGAACTCGTAAACACCAGCGAAGACATCTTCGATCTCCCCTCCTTAGGGAGTTTCCTAAGGGCTGCGCCGGTCCCACCCATTCATCAGCGTATTGACCGCAACACCGCTGTACAGAGAGAGAGAGAGACCACCTTCCCCAACGGAGCGCTCTGGTCCGTCGCATTAGTGCGGTCCTGACGCCGCTGCCGTGAGGATCTAGCGAGATGAAGTGGATCTCTCCCGTCATGTGGCCCTCCCACGGGACCGTGTAAACACCGGATGCACACAAAAGGCCGCCACAGCTCCTTCCCCTTTGTTTTTTTTTCGCATCAGAACCTGTTTATGGGGCGAGTGTGTGAATGGGATGGCCTGGAGAGTTGTAGACCAACGTTTCTTCGCTGTGTGTGATGTGCAGCATGCTTGCCGATCAGGTTGTATCGTTGGAGCGGCTCTGCGTCGTCCCCACGGGAGACTTCGGCCTCAGAGGGATTGTCGTACGATGCGCGTGGGCGAAAGTGTGCAGCTCCAGTCGACCTCTGGCACATGGCGGCTGCCACCGCCCTGCGAGGTGTCCACACACACACGCACACGTGTTGCCACTGAATCAAGCGGGTATGGTTTTCTGAGCGTGTCGCTCGTATTCTACCGTCACTGCTGATGCCTTTCGGATACGCGTGTTCACAGCGGAGAATTATCTGGACAGTGCGAGATGGCGCCTAATGTCTCTGCATTCTCCACGCGTTGGCCGCTTTGTCGTCTTTTATCGAGGGTTACGACAGTGTGTAGATTGTACACGTTTGAGACTGTGCGTATGCGCTTGACTACACGCCTAAGCTCGCATCACAGCGTGCATTGTTACTGAAAGATATCAAAGAAGGTCTTTGTGGTGGAGTTGTGTTGTTACTGCTGCATACAGTAGTCCTTTCCTTTCCCCCTCACCTCTTCATCCCCTCCTTGTACACTCACCCCTCTCGCTGTAGAAGTTGGCATATGCATCTGATGGGGGACAAGAGTTACGTTGGTAAGGCGAGGAGCTGTCGGTGTCACGATCAGGCTGCTGCTGCTGCTAGCGATTACATGATGGTTTGTTTCTCTTGACTAACGTCCACTATAAGGATCTCCTTTCCTTTTTGCTCGACCGGTCATACATCTCCGAATTCCCTGCGCTTACGCACACACACACGCACACACGCACGCACGCACGCACACACACACACATAATCATCATTACCTCGTGGCCCCCTCCATCTCTGTCCAACTTTCTCCCTATTAGAAGGGTAAAGGAGAGAGACCGCCATGGTCAAATATGTCGACGTCGGCGCCGAGAGTTCGGCGGATGGGAAGAAGAAAGCGCGTAAGGGGTTCAAGTCAGACCGCCTAGAGAATTACAAGCGCATGCTCGCAAAGAAAAATGGCAAGAAGGTCAAGGAGGCCACACCCCACGTGGTACGTCCGAAGTCGCTCACATTTGACGACTCCTCGCGCAGGGATTACCTTCTCACCCTGCACAAAAAAAAAAACGAGCGACGTGTGCAGGCTTTCGTGGATGCGAAGCGCAAACAGCGAAAGGACAGCTCAAAGACGCGGCGAGAGCAGCGGGAGGAGGCGAGGCGTGCATACAACAACTACGCGCGAGTTCCGATTTTGCCTGACTATACATACCGTCTCCCTAAAGAGAAGGACGATGGATTCGCAGAGGACGAGGAGATCGAGGGAAGTGATGAGGTGGACGACTCCAGTGCTAAGGGCGAATGTGACGGAGGTGAAGACACCGACATTCCGTGGATGAGTGTGGACGATACCGAGGCAGCGGCTGCTGAAGCGAACGAGGCGCTGGAGGCGGAGATGTTACGCTCGCGTCGCAAAGCGAAGCGACTGGCTACTCTTTCGCACTCCGCCCATGCTATGCCCGGCGCTATGCTGTGCCGAAAGTCAAGTGCCGACGACGACACACACAGCGCCGTCGGTCCATCTACCTGTAGTGAACTCGACAACGAGTACGTGACAGTTGAAGTGAAACCACTTTTCGGTGTCTCGAGCGGAGAGGGGGCAGGCACGGAAAAAAACGATACCACGTCCAGTAAGGCGCTGCCCTCTAATAACTTTGATGACCTTCCTCTTGTCGTGCAACAGGAACTGCGCCGTCTCCGACAAGAGACGAAGGGGCCCGCAAAGACAAAGCCTCGGATGCACATGATGAAGGAGTTGGAGAAGATCCGAAAGATCAGGAAGCACTCCAGAAAGGGCCATGGCAAGCGCAAGGCTTCTGGCAAGCGGAAGAACCGCAAAAAGTGAGCTGTGCATCTATGACGCACTGGTGGGGGCGTGTGCCAAGGCGCATGTCACCGTTTTTTTTTTTTCCATACCCAGCACATGTGCGCCTTCAAGGGGGTATTATGGGGAGCTTTTCCCCCTCTTTTTTTTCAGTCACTGTTTCTGCCGCTACCAAAGGTGGGTCACAAAGCGTCCTCTGCACAACATGTCTGTGGGTGGGCGGTATAATTCACGATTAAGTGAAGCTTGGTAAAGAGTGAAGACAAAAGAAAAAAAAAGACGACGCGGTGTGAGCTCCTCCACGTTGATTGCTATTTCTTGCGTTGCCGCCTTGATCGACTCCTTCCGTCCACACTCCGATCTCTCTTACGCACCGGGAATGGGGGGGGGGAATGGTGGATGACCGCAGAAAAGGGATGGAGCGTTTCACGAACTTTGAGAAATGTCAGGTGGAAGGGGAGGGAGGAGACCACAGCTGCTTTCAGTGCCAATGCACAGGCCTTTGCCCCCCCTTTTTTTTCTCCTGCTCGTGTTTTTACGCTTTCTCGCTTCTTGCAACAGCCCATTCTGCTTTGATCTGGGGTTTCATCGCATCATCGACGCCAGACGTGGTCGTGATTTTTTCTGGTAGTTCGAAGCACTTCTACTCGCCCCGCCACTTCCTCCCTTTGCTCCTCCGTTATTCACTTTTCTTTTTGATTCCGTGTGTTCCACGCGCAGCTCCTTTCTCTCTTTTTTCGAATTAATAAGCTGGCGAACCTCTCCCCTCTCCCTGCTTTGGTGTCTCCTTGATTCACGATTCCCCTCGCTTGGGAACTCGTCTCCTCCTCTTCGCCACCTTCTACTCCATTTAATTGTTTTCCCGGCGACAAAGCTATCAACTCTGTTTTCCTGCAACCCTCATTCTCCTCTATTTTTACGTGTCTTCGTCATTTGACCCCTTGCCGTGGTTTGAGTCACCGGCTACGGGAAGCCGACGAAGTAGGCTTGACAAGAGATCCTACTGCCCGTGTGCTCCTCTGCACCATCGTATTTCACAGCCGCAACGGCAGCAGTCATACCTGGCAGGCTGCAGGAAGTATCAATCTGTGGTGAAGAGCGCTACTACTTTCGTTGCTTCCTTTGTAGCCACCGGTTTTCTGCGCCACATGTTTGCGCCATGTCTTCTACACCTAGCACCACTCCATCCAGCAAGCTCCCATTCAGCAACAGTGTGACGGGCACTGGTGCAGTTTTGTTGGGACCTCTTGCATCTTTTCACTCAGGGGCACTGCGTGGCAGGTCCGCACCAATGGCTGAACGCTATGACGCTGCTACCACTGCCATACTTGCTGCGAGCTGCTGTTGCAGCGGCGCCTTGTCGCGTGCCACAGTACTGCCGAGCAGCTGCTGTGTCGCATCCCCGTCTTTAACTCCTCAACCGTCAAGCTCTGTTTTGGCAGCTTTCTGTCCCCTGACTTCAGAGGCTTGGCGGTCGGGCACGATGCGCTGCGGCGCGCTCGCTGACGCGGACACTTCATCTGGGGAGGGCAGCACAACAGCGGACAATAGCCTACAGTCATCGCTGGTTTTATCATCTGATTGGTCGCAGCGCGGTAGTCTCGCGGCGGCACATGACACACCACTTTCCCCTGTGAGTTTGTCAGGGCAGTATCTTATCAGCACGGCGGATGATGCCAACCATGCAGATGACACAGAGAACAACGGCAGCAGTCTTTCCTCGGAGAGGTACACGGTACGCCGTCTTTCTGCCCCCAAGGCCTTCATGCCTCTCTACCCGGTTCAATCACCTGCGCCCTTTGCCCCGTGTTTCGCCTTCTCACCTCTCTCGGGGGACTCTCTCTCGACCCCTCCAACGGCCCCGGCACTAGAGAGGGAGACAGCGGGGGATTCGAGCACGACGCCCGCGGTGTCCTCGCATCTACCATCTGAGCCATGGCAGCAGCACTCACTACTGATGTCGCCGCTACTCCATTCTCTACCGCTTCCCTTCGTCTCGCCTAGGCTGGGCTGCATTGCAGGAAGTGAAGAGGCGCAGGGTCAATTCTCGCGCCACCGAACACCTGTCTCAGCTCATTTCGAGCACCTTGCGAGGATGAGTAACGAGGTGAAATCGAGAGGGCTACCGGCTACATCGCTCTTGATTGCTGCTGCATCCCCCGCAAAACACAAGGATGACATGCTGGCCCGTCTTATTGCCCCACCTCTGCAACGCCGCCCTCTCAACCCACTCTCCTCGGACGAGGGCTCTTGCTCACCGCTGTTCACTGCGCTGGTGTCAGAGGACCCAGCCCCTCTCCCAAGGGCTCGTCGGTGTAGTGAAGGGACGAGACATCGATCAGCCAACGCTAAATTAACCCCAATCAGTCCCTCCGAAGTCACACGAACAGAGGAAAGCTTTTCTGGCGCCGGGGGCACCTCGACGGCGGGTTCCCCTGTGGAGCACCTCCGCTGTTTTTCACCTCCAGCCGAAGACGTCCGTTCCATTGAGTTACCGCCCTCCATGGCCAAGCCACCAGCTCAAGTCGATAGGGCACTGGGGTTTCACCCCTTTCCTGTCCTCGCATCCGGGAATGGGGGAAAGGAAAATCAGCGTGGTGAGGATATTAACCGGCGTATCTCCTTCGCCCCTCCTCCTCCTGAGGATTTGCACAGCGTCATCGCACATTGCCCATCGGTCGAGCAGCTGAGGGCCTCAGTTAACGCAAGTCCAAAATCTATTCAGTTCAACGGGAGAGGCACTGTTCCTTTACAAAAGCGACGCTTCTCGTTGCCACAGAATCTCACCCTCAAAATCAAGCGAAGGGGTTCTGTCTGAGCGTATTTTTTAATTATTATTCATTTTTCTGATCTGATGTCGTGTTTTTTTTTTCTACTGACGTGCACTGCTTCATTCCCCCTCCACTGCCTCCCTCCCCCTGTGGACTGCGTTAGTTGCACCCTGGCACATTCGAGTGTTTTTTTTTCTGTTGTTGTTTTGCCTCTTTCGTTAACATGTGTCGCTCTCTCGTGTCTTGGCTTTTTTCTTCGTGTTTCTTTTTTTTTTCTTCTTTCTCCTCCAGAAGGATAGTGTTTTCACGAGTGTGTGGGTGCCTGTGCTCTGGAGGTGCTCGTCGAACTCCCCAATTTTGAATGCCCCCCCCCCCATTTCCCCATTTCGTTTTTCTGATACATATATAATTGAGTGGAAGGTGTGTGGGCTCATGCGCTGATGAAGCGGGAAGAAAGAGGATGGGCTCGCACTCCTGCGAGGGTCATGTATGCTGTTCGCCCCCTCCCTCCCTCCCCTTTATTTCGGCGTTGTTCTTCATGTGGCAGTATAGCGTGGTCTCCTCAGAGAAAAAAATGCTCCTCTATTTAGCCTCCTTTTTTTTTTGGGGGGGGCGGTAGCCAATATATTTTCAATTTTATTTCTGTTTCCGATCGTTTGGTTGTACCCGCTTATTCAGCGGGGCGTGTGACTGCTGCGGGTAATACTTGTTCCCCTCCCCCTTTCTATATAAGCTCTTTTTTGTTGTGTGTGTGTGTGTGTTTCTTGTTTAGTATGCTGGTGATGCTAAGTGAGAGTGCGGATGTGTGAATTGTGTTACTCTTGTTATTGCATGCTACTGTGTATGTGTGTGGCGAGGATGACGACTTGCTGATTCACCTTTGTACCTGAAGAAAAAAAAATACATCAGTTGCTGCAGAAGAATCAACTGGAAAGTCATACATAACATTTTTTTTACACTTCCCATAACGCTTCTACCTCCACCCCCTTCAATCCCCCACTGTGTTTTTCTTTGTTTTCGTATGATGTGTTGTTCATTAAGCGTTTCTTCTTAATATATTTTTTCTTAAATAAATAAATAAATAAATATATATATATATATATATATATTTATATATATTGTTGCCTTGATGTGCATCGACGCTCACTCAAGGATTTCTTTGCCTGTTTCCCCCCTCCTCCCTCTTCTCAATCCCAGCGCAACCGTTAGTTCGGCATAGGGGGTGGGAGGATCTCACTCGCGGGAAGAACGCTGGCTGAAGCTGCTGACGTGAATGATGACGTGCCTTTTTTTGCAGGTCGCACTTTAGCTGACCGGTGTCAATCCGGCCCGTTCGTGTCGACTTCCTTTCAGCTTTTAAAAGTTGTGTGGGATTTTTTTTGTTACCCTCCTCTATTTTTTTTTCGCTTGTCGATTTTTTTCTCGGGCAATTTTTTTTTTTTGTTGTTATTGTTCTTGCGCTACACGTGTGTATCTTCTCCATCAGGAGAATATCTCCCCTTTTCGGTGTGATATGATTTATCAAGAGGAGCTGATCAAATAATGTTTGGTGTGTAAACAACAATACACATACACACCAGCACACTGTATCATCGTGTTCTCTATAGACTTGGCTCCTCCACCTCCTCGGTCCGCTCTGCGTTCACGTGTCTTTGGTGGTTTCCGCGTTGACGTTCTTTCCTTTCTTCATCGTTATTCTTTCCTCTCCATCCTAATCTGTGTGAATGAGTAGTGTGTCTCGATGATGTTGGTGTTGCTGCTGTGCACCACCTTTAATGGAGATAGGAGGACGAGAAAAAATGGAAGATACAATACGAGACAGGAAGAAAAATCTATACCTGACGCCTTGGGTGCTACTGTTTAGTTTATCCTCCCTCCCTTTTTTTTTTGTTTGTTTGTTTGTTTGCTCCTCTTTTCCTTCAAAAAGAAAAAGAATACTCCGACACGCTTTCACTTCGGTTTTATCATTTCTTTCCACTTTTTTTTTTTTTTTGTTATCTTTCCATCTCGCTCTCTCCCCCCTCTCCGTGTACGTGTGTTTGAGTGAATAAGTGTGCCTTTGTGTGTGTGTGTGTGTGTGTGTGTGTCTTACATAGGGTTTCTGTGCATCGTTTGATCCTAAAGCCTTTTCCCAAATTCTCCGCCGCACCGCCTTCCCCCCCCCCCCTTCGCCTTCTTGTCTCGCGTCAGTGTACTTTCTACTAATGGTTTTGCATATTATTCAACAACAACAAAAAAAAATCCACTGGCGTCAGTGAGGGCAGTGGTGGTGGTGCGAATCTATGGTTGGTGGAGGGGGGGTAGTAGGGGGAGGGTATGGTGTATCGCGATGCACTTGGTTCCCTCTTCGCTCTCTTAGGCGGACAGGGGTAGGCATAGACAAGAGCAGATCAGCCGCATGAACTGGTGTGCAGGTGCAAGAAAAAAGTGAGGGAGTCGTAAATCTGGAATCCCGCATGACATGCTGCATTCGCGTACACGCGTCGCTGAACGTGACCCACAGAACAGGTGTACCCACAAACGACGCTGCTCCTCTTCCTTCTACTTTTTTTTTTCCGCTGTCAGATTTTTTTTGTCGGTGTTTTCAGCAATTAAATATTTTTTCATCGTATGTACCTTTTGCCTGTGTGTGTTTGTGCATTTCCTTTTTTAAAAAAAAAAAGGGTTCGTGTGTTGATGCTGAGTGCGCGCCATTCGCGCGTGCTGTACGTGGTAGCCCCTTCCCATTCCCTCCTTTCCCCCTACTTTTTGTGGATCGGCTTGTCCGACTGCGCAGGAATGGCAGCGCTCGTCTCATTTACATCGTTCATTTTCGTGTGTATCTGGGAGTGTGTGTCTAAGAGCATCAATTCGTAGGAGCTGCCTGTTTGTAGGATACTACTTACTCTACGTTCCACCCGCGATGTGGGCCGACGGAGTGGGGGTGGGGGTGGGGGTGCGGGTGCGGGTGTGGGCTCACCGAAGGAACGAGAAAAGGGCCCCGTGGGGCGCGACATGCCATGTGTGAGCCTCGACGGCGAATGAACTGCAAAGCAGGTACGCTGAGGGAGTAGGAAAATGTAAGGTGTCGTAGACTTGTACACAGACTCCGGCTGATATCTTTGCAGCATCTCATTTCCGCGCGTCCGACCCGCTGCAACTGCGAATGTGGTCGTTTTTCTTCCACCTGTTTCTTTGCCGTGTATAGTTCACTGTTTCACTTGCGTTGATAAATGAGACACACACACACACAGACACACTTCCGCACATACACTTTCGGTTAGCTTTCGTTGTGTATCATTTTTTTTTTTTTTTGCTGCTGTCGGCTCACTGCTTGCAAAAGGATCGCTCAACCAATCGACCTCATCGACCTGCTCAGAAAGACTACGCAGCTCATCATTTATATTTTATTGCTTCCTCCGGGGGATTTCTGTTGTGTTTTAACTGTTTGTTCCTCGTTTGTACTCCCCGCATCTTTTCAAGCTCCTTTCCCTCATCTAGCGCCAACCACTGACACGCGTGAGGAGGCCCCCCTCCCTTCGGCACACACAAACATACATACATACATCGAGTTTCCGTCCTCCCGTGCGCGCGAGTCTTGGCGCCGGGAAGGGATTCGGTGATTACGGGTGGGAGCTGTCCTCGCTTTCGCGTAGATAAAGCACCCCATGGCTGTAAGGTAATGATCTTGTAATGATTCCTTTCTGCTGCGCAGGCGTCGGTGGGTATAGCGTCTACATGCAACCTCCCCTCTTTTCCCCTCCCTCGAGACCCCCCCCCTCTGTTGTTGCAATGATGTACCCGGCACTTGTGTAGAGGTGACATAATCATCAACAGGTGGACAGCTTAAAATATATATATATATATATATAAGGGATGGGGTAGAAATATGAGAGGAAGAGGTTCAGGGTGATGAACTCTCATCAAGAAAAGAGAAGGAAATGTAGAAAAGGGGTTACAACTCTATCAATTTATGTGTGCCGGCGTAGCTGAGGGGAGGGGGAAGGGGGGCATCTCTCAAAGACATGCTTAAGCTTTGGTGAGCGCCTTCTTTTCCTTCATGCTCTTCTATCCCTTCAAGGTGTCCGCATTTTCGACGCCGCGCCCTCGCAACGGTTTGGTGACGCCTGCAGACGGTTTGCCTCCCAGGCTCCCAAGCTTGTCTGTTGAGCCTTTGTGATGGTATTTTTTTTTCTTCACACCGCACCGTACACCTTTGTGGATTTCATTTATTCACTAGGACACACTCCTCTTCCCCTTCTTTTTTTTCCTCATATCATTAGCTCTCTAGCTCACCGATTGGAATAGCGGCACGCGCACCGGTATTGCTCATGATTATGAAAGGGGCATTTCTTGTGCATCTCCACAAGTGCTTGCGCCAGAGGTTTCCTCTCATTTTCACGTTTTTTTGAATGTTCAGGCAGACACGGCAGGGCTCGAACAGTCTTGGGAAAACAAAAATTTGGAAGAGGGAATAACGTTTGAAGTAGTGCTCTAGACCGATACCACTCGCCGACGCCCCTGTTCGCGCGCGCAGCCGCGTACGTTATATCTACATCCTAGGAGTCAGCGCAATCAACACGAGGTCGACGATGAAGCTGCATCTCATGCGAAGGTCTCCGCGGTGCACGCTGTGGTCTGTTGCAAACCCTTCTGAAATGGCTCGACGTTGCTGCTCTTGTACTTCTTCTGCGTCAGTGCCGTTCATAGAGGCCGCGAGCGCGCCAACACTCCACACAAGTGTTGCATCTGCGCACATGCACACGAGCTGCATCCTGTCGCGGCTTTTGAGGGAACAAATTCCATCCTCCTTAGACGCGTTGGTATCAGTGACGGAGGAGTGGTGGGGACTGGTCGATCGGCTGGTGCACCTGCCGGTGGTTGCCGCCGATGTAGGTCAGCTACTCGTAGAAGTCGCTCACTCCGAAGAAGTCCAGCGTGGCCATGGAGAGGCGGAGTTCGAGGAGAAAGTTATTTCTCAGTGGGAGGAATGGGTTTGGTCCAGTATGCCCCGCAAGGTGCCCGCCCCTGCTTCACAAAATGCGGATGCAGGTGAAGATGCGCTGCACGTTTGCCCCACCGATGTTATATCATTCACACAGTTTTCGGATCTCCTGCACTCCTACGACCGCTATCATCGAGGCGTCCGCTGGGGTGCATCCCGCAACATCAGCGACTGGGCATCGCCTGAAGGGGCTGCTGCTTACTACCGTCGACGCTACTTGTTGCACCCGTGGCACGGTGTGCACTGCCCTGCGGGTACCGCCCAGCAGATGCCGTACGTGCATCTTCTTCAATGGATGCTGACGCAGAAGGAAGGCGGCGGGAATTCTTCCTCGGCTGCAGCGGAGCTGTGGCAGCGATATCACGCACTAGAGCCATTCCGACCATCCTCTTCGTCTTTCAAAGCTCTGGACGTGTGTTGCCAAAGCGGATACGTCCTGGACTTGCTTTTCCGTGCCGGGGCTGGAGTCGTGGTGGCAACCGATGCCAATCCTGCGGCACTTGCCAACACCGAGGCTACGTATCATGAGTATGTCCAAGCAGGAAGAGGCCGACACCGAAATACCGTCCTCTACACACGCCGATGTGAAGGGTTGCCTCTGCCAAGAGAAACGCTCACCGACACCGCAAACTGCAGCGCATCGGTCATGGCGCAGAGCAGTGGCCCCGGATCTCACGTCAAGACTACGGTGCAGTCGACGTACGCGTCGGCTGCTCAGCGCCGGCGTTGGCGGGCTAGGGAGGAAGGTCGCGGCTACAGTGGCTTGACACCTCGTAGCGAAGAGGGAGCTGCTTCTGACTCCCCGAGCTCTCGCTCGGACGATGCCGCGGGCCCATTCGATCTCCTGTACATTCACCCTCCTACTTCAGATTCCGTTTGGCCGGTCTCGGTGACCGAGGGCTTTGACTTGCGCAAGACAGTGTGGTGGCGCCAGCTGACTCGAGACGCTGAGGACGAAGGGCTAGATGCGTCTGTACTCCTTCCGTATCTGCCTTGTTCTGCAGCGCCCGCGCTTGGCCGACACAACCCTCTCGCCACACAATCCGGCCTTGAGCGGGTGCTCAGCGAACTTCGCGCGGATGTGGTGGCGCGCGGCGCAACGCTGTCTCCACTTGGCGTCGAGGGACCATGTGACGGCTCCCTCCTCACCGCTGAAGGGTATGTTCTCTTTGTGCTCCCCCGAACCTATGACAATAATGTTTTGCTGCGTCGAGGGATGAGTGGGATCGCCTGCTTGGCTGACTACGTGGTGGCGCAACTGGGCGGCTACTACGATCTGATCCTTCGACGCCGCTACAGGATGCATGCTTCCCCCTCGGCGAGTAATGCCCCACAGTCCTCTAAAGAGGTGGACAAAATGTTGCTAGGGGCTCTCCGTACTGTGCACCGCAAGGTCAAGGGATCCTCGAGTGACATGTTGGGAGAGTGGGCTGCAGAGTTACAGGGTATCTCTCACTTAGAGATGTGGCACGATGTGCTGGTGCTGCGGAAGAATCCGAAAATGGTGCGTCAGTGTGCGTCTCGGCGTCCCGACAGCTTAAGGGACGAAACAACGGCGACTGTTACCCGGGAGCGGCAGAGAGCTGCCGCCAGGGCCGTGCAGTGGGAGGACTCGTTCGAGTACAACGAATACTGCCCACGTGGCACGGGGCCGCACACAGGTCACCACTGGACCGCCCTGGTGCCCACCTACTCGTATCTCGAGACGGATTTCTACGACTCTCCCAATGCAACGAAAAACTTTTTGGCGGTTGGCCATCCAAACCCTGTCAACTTAGCGGTGAGTGGCGACTTGGGAACGCCCGGTGGTGCGAGCCCAAGTCTCACAGCTGCTGGGCATCCGAAGCAAGCGAGCGACGGTGCCACCGAGGCGTCTCAAGTTGCGTCTGACAATCTCAAAAGTGTGTTTGCAGAGGAGCTGCGCACGCGGCGTCGCTCAAAATTGCGCAAGTTGGCCTTGAGTCCACTACAGAGGCAGGAGTGGTACATCGACGAAAAGTTGGTGAAGTCAAGCTCTGCCCAACTGGAGCTGCTTAACGAGCTCTCCAAGTGGGATCTGAAAGACTATGACTACTGAAGAACCCCCCCCCCTCCCCCTCCTCTCTCGATGTGCTGACAAGCGACACACAACTTCAGCATGAGCACATCAGGCAGTACCTCTTCGTCTATCCCACGCTCTACGCTTGTGTGGCGTGTGTTTCTGCGTGTACTCGTACAGCGGCGGAGATCTCAGCTCAATTCCCCTAATGTCACCTTTTTAGTTGTTTTCTTCACAGAGTACAGATAATTTTTTTATTTCCCCCCCCCTCCGATCCCCTGTTGTTGGCGCTTTTTTTTTTGTGTATTTTTTCGATCAGGCTGGCAGGTTTGTGGCAGTGCTGTTTTGGAAGCTGGCTAAGAGGAAACCCGGCCACAGCAGATCGTAGTCTCCTCCTCCTCCCCCCTCCGCTCCTCTCCGCCGCCCCTGCAACCACTTCATCAGCTGTTTTTTTTTTTTGTTCGCTGTTTCTACATTTTCGTAGCACCAGCACCCTCGAAGAACTGGGGATGGATAGGGGGGGGGAGGGGGGGGGCACAGTGTGTGATGCAACGAGAGGGCGCCATCTTACATGCTCTGCGCGTCTTTGAGCTATTGAGCTCCTCGCTTGCACCTCCGCGCTTGCTGCTGACGCCTAGAGTTTCCACCTTTGTCATGTGTGCTCTATCGGCCTCAACCTCGTTGCGTGAACCATTGCCAACGCTATCGTTCACTTTTCGATTTCCTCTTTCTGTCTACATGCCCATCCTGACAGACGACAGCATACACAGAGTCTATGACACAGTCGACACAATCTTGTTCACCTGCCAGCTGCCTGGGTGCGAGGTACTGGTTGAGAGTCGTTAACACACCGCGCACTTCTTTATCTGAACCCGACTCGTGTCTCGAAGGTTTTCCCGACCACGATTCGTGGTCACCTCAGAGTCATGAGCGTCATACACGCCGCCTTGTTGTGCTCTTCCTGCGGTGGTCTCAGGCGGACCACGGGGAGGCAGCGACGGCTAAGTGAGACGCCCTCGAGTCCCATTCCCATTCCGGTTATCCAGTGAATGGCCAAGCCATATTTACCAACACCTTTCCCTGGGACCACACACTACTCAAGCGGAGAGCCGTCAAATGAGCAGTTGTGACGCTCTCCCCCCCCCTCCTTCCTTCACACGCGTGCACACTGCAGATGGTTCACCATAGGCGGGGGGGGCTTCGCGAGGGGGGGTTGCGGCTTCCTAGGTTTTCCCTCTTTGGGTAGCGGTTCTGTTGACGCTTTATTCACGCTGAGATGTTCGCTATCGTCATGGGTACCTTAATGGAATGTATCTGTGGCGCATTGTAGTTATCCTTGAGTGTTCACCCTTTCCTCGAGCATTCTCCCTCGTTTTTCCTCACTTTCTCTTACCCCCCCCTCCCCTCCCCTCCTTCCTCGCACACACACATACACACACATACACATACACACACATACATTATTGCTTTCTAATGCACGAATCAAAGCTTCGTTTTTATACCTCCTCTCACGCGCAATCCGCCGCTGTTATCTCTCACTCTCTCTTCCTCCCTTTCTCTCCCTCCTGCTTGTGTTTTGCACACACGCACTGCATACTTGCTCGCTTTTTTCTTCTTGCCCCTCCCTCCCCTTCCTTCTGCCCTTCACGCGCACGCGGCAATCAATGACCGACGAGATCGTCCCTCCTGCGATGCCGCGCTTCGAGAATGGCGAGCCCACTTTTGTTTACGACCACATTTTTCGCTGCTTCAGAAGTGAAGGAAATGGTCTTCTCTTCCGCCTGGTAGACTCAGAGCAGAAGAAGTGGGCCTTCTACAACGACACGGTGGACACCATTATGCAGGTCAAGGCTCGCTTCAGCCCTGACTGTCGCATCGAAAAGCTGAACCGCGCCCGTGCGATACGAGTGCCCTTCGACAAGGAGAATCCATCTGACCTCTGCGAGGTGATTGTCACGGTGGAGGTGTATCCCTTGGCGACCGAGCCATTCATTAAGGGTGATGTGAACGGGTTCGAGTTGGAGTTTCACACGGAGCAGATCCCATCGACGGACGTCAAATTTTTGAACCGCCACCGCATCTTGCCACGCTACGATAAGGTGTACAAGTGCTTCAAAAACGAGGGAAATGGACTGTTTTTCCGCCTTGTCGACGAGCAAGAAGGTAAATGGTTTTACTACAACGACACGGAGGACTTCCGCATGACGGCGACGGTCAGCTTTGCCAGCGGGGAGGAGGTGAGGCCGGTCGGCAACACGGAAATGGTGCCGACGCAGGATGGTTCCAGCGAGGTGACCTACCAGATAACGGTTGAGCCGGGCAATACCGAGGCTTTTATTGAGGGCCTCCCGTCTTCGTACCGTCAATCCTTCAACGCGGACCCGATCGACGAGAATTGCTTGAACCCGTCGGATGTCGAGTACCTCAACGGGCAGCCAGACAACAGCATCATCGACGTCAGCCAATGTAAAGTCTTCAGGTGCTTCAAGGGTAACGGTAATGGGCTTCTGTTTCGGCTCGTGGACGAGAAGGCCGGCCGCTGGGCCTTCTACAACGACACGCAGGAGTACGTAATGAAGCCCACAGTTCGTTTTTTTGCTGCTGCGGACGTGACACCTGGGCCGACTGCAGAGATGTCTCCGGACCCGAGAGAAAAGGACGCAACAGTGGTGACGCTGGAGATCCCTCCCTGCGAGACGCGTTTGTTCATCGAAGGTCGCCCTACCAAGTACGAGGTGTCTGTGGTCGCTGATAGTCTTCACAAGAGCACACCAGAGGAGAGCCCGGAGTTCGTCAACGGGGCCCCAGACCGCAGCGTTGTGAACTACGACTCCGTTTACCAGTGCTTTAAGGACAAGCCGGAGGCGCGCCTCTTCCGACTGACGGACTCCACTGTTAATCAGTGGGGCTTCTATAATGACACTACTGACGTATTCTTCACTGCCCGCTTTACCTTCGACAGTGATGGTAGCGTCGAGGCCATTGGTAACACTGAGGTGGAGAAGACTGGAGATGAAATGCAGTACGTTGTCTCAATACCGCCACTCACTACTGTGCAATTCGTCCAGGGCGATGTGCGGGGTTACAAGTCGCAGTTCACAGGCAAGCGTAGGACTTCCTTGTCGGTACCCGTGGAGTGAAAACTGCCCACTCGCCGCTCCAAGAAGCTCAAGTACAGTGTGGCCATTTTATTTTTTATTTTTACCTTTCTCGATTTATGCGAGGGAGGAAGTTCAGCCGCGAGTTACATGGAAGGTGAAGGAGTGTCACTGGGCACATCAGGGGAAGAGGCGAGAGAAAAGATGTTTGTGCGAACCGGTAGTGCATACGGTGTTTCGCATACAACTCGGGCGTTGGGGCTTTCCTCTGGCAAATAACTTTATCCCCCGCCTCTCTGACGCGTATCAACGCGCCGGCACACAGACACGCACATACAGACATACACACACACACACATATATATATATATATATATATATTTATTTATTTATTTATTTATATTTATTTATTTTTACGTCTACCTATGTCGGAACTTCATTGATACATTTTCCTTTTGCCGTTTTTTTTTCTCTCCGCCCCTCTTTTTTTTTTCCTGATTGTATTGATGATGGATCCTGTAGCTTCTCTCTTCTCTGTTGGTTGGTTCTTGTCTTCATAGGGCAACTTACAGACCTGCGAATTTGAAATGTATTCCCCCCCCCTGCAAATGATGTGAGATCACAAGCCATGTGGCAGTACAAGTCCTCAAAGGGAAGATAACACCCACGTGGGGCCCATCCCTTTCCTCGCGCATGCCCGCCTACACGCTCACGCTGCCCTAAATGCGAGCAGTGTAGTTGTACGGATGGAGGATATGCATATATTTGGTAGGGGGTGTGATGGCTGGGGTGCGTGGTCGTCTGAGGGCCCTTTGGCGCGCCGCCGTGAAGCTGTTTTTTTTTTTGGAAATTGTTGCCTGCTGACGTGGAGGTTTCTTTGAATGTCACATCGACGAAAAAAAAAGCGACACACGGGGTGGGTTTGGGGAGAACCACGGATGACATACCGAGTGATATCATCTGGAGGGTGTGCCCTTTCTTACCACAATTCTCAGCCTTGTGAGTCGCATTTCTTCTTGTTACTCATTTTTACTCTCCTCACTCCTATTGAAGCAGTATATACATATATATATATTATATGTATATTATATGTATATTATACATATATATTATATTATATTATATATTATATTATATATTATATATT